>PUFA01001275.1:0-47198 GCA_003508835.1 Eonycteris spelaea
GCTGTCCAGTGTGAAGCTGCCCTGGGGTCCATGGGTGTGACTCTCTCAGAAGAAGTTCTTGGCGTAATGGTGGTGGCTTTTTATCACGGAAGTGTCTTGAGTCACACAGAGAATGCGAAGAGGAAAACGACAAGGTCAAAGATAAATACTTCGTGTAGAACCAAAGATAGTCATTCACCCAATCTCTACAGGGTCTTCAAGAGAGGCTGTTTCTGGGGGTGGTGATAAGGGCCAATACGAAGATCTAAAGGATTCTTCGGGAGACAAGGAATAGAAAGCGCACGAGGTAGGATTAAGCTTGGCATGTGTGACGACCAAACGGAAGTTCCATGCATGTGTGATCCAGAGCGTAAGTAGACACGTGGTAGAAGGTGAGGTCTGATTTCGCAGGACCAAAGATTAAGTAGCATGGAGAGAGGGGGGCAGCTGGAAGTCGGATAGATGGGGAAAAAAAACACAAACAGTATCGTTCAGGCCAAGAGAAGGAGGAGATGCAGGAGAACATAAGGACATAAGACGTTGGAGAACTTTAAAACGTCAGGATCAGGTGTGCCAAACGTCACAGAGGATTTTTATCTATTCAGTTCAACGAATGATTCAGCGGCCCGTATTGTGCACTAGCCACTGTGATATGGAGAATACAAAGAGTTTGGGGATTCGGACACTGGAGAACATTGGTGGCTTTCATCAGGGCAGTGCTGGCACATGGAGATGTCAGAGATCAGAGAGCAGTAGGTTGAAAAATGAATAGGAGATTGGCAAGTCGGGCGTGGCAGTCACAGAATGGCATTCTAAGGATCTTGGATGTGAGGCGGAGAAGCAGGGCAGTACGTTAGGTGAACGCGGACGAAGGAATGGAGGAGGAGTTGAGAACCAGAGAAGCTCGCACAGCGCTTAGAGAGTGCTCAAATAAATAAGAGCAAGGAATGAGCAAACAATGGTTTAGAGGAGGAGAAAAGGTTTGAGAAGCTAGCTTGAATAAGAAAAAAACACCCTTATCATCAGAGACCAAGGGAAAGGCATAAGTTCAGACACAGACAGTGTTAAAAAAAAGATATGGAGAAGTCGTAGGGAACCCACAGCTGTTAGGCTCAGTTGTTTTCTGTGACTGTGAGGACTTATTATCCCTTGACGAAGGAGCATTTGTGTTAGGTGACGAGTAACATGGGGGGACTATTGGTCACTTACTGTGGGAGATAGAATAGAAAGTAAACTAGAGACCGATAAATGAATTTCAGGCAATGCTGAACATTCAACACAGGTTTAGAGTCAAAAATACAGTATGGCACCAATACAAAAACATTTCCACAATAGTTAAAGGCATAATATTTTATTAGGAAAGGACTATTGTGAATCCAGCCACATTCATTTCATTACCCTATGCAGGTCAAAGAATGATTCAGGATATTTGTCAACAGCCCTGAAGGGAACTTCGGGAGCCACAAAGGTGGGGGCCGTGGGAAGAGCAGTGAGGGGCATATGACACTGTCGTTGCCACATACGGCCACGTCGTGTCCTATGCGATGGCCTTGGAGAAAGGGGATTCGAGAGAGCAGGGGACACACTACATCAGCTGAGAACAGTGGTTGAGGGGACCAGAGATGTAGGGGAGGGACACGAGGCCGGGCTCGCTTAACGCCGTTGGCTGTGGGGTGAGGACAGAATCTCAACACCCACTTCCTTTATTTTCCTGTCCTTGACGTTCTCATGGGAATGTCGTGATTACTGCGTCATCCACACATCCTTTTACAGAAACGACATGTGATCCTCTACATGTTGCAAATGGTGACTACAGTCCTAAAAAGACCACATACAGACTCGAGGACGAGGTCACATACTGGTGCAAAAATGGCTTTTATCCTTCGAGCCGGGGAACCACGGCCAAGTGTACGACAAGCGGCTGGGAGCCCCCTCCACGATGCGGCTGTAAGTCCCAGGCGCATCTTGACCTGCTTCTTACCTCTGAAACCCTTTCTCTGAAACACGCAAAAATGGGGACCTGGAAGGTCCAAAAGTTTGCCTATGTCAAGGGAAAGCAGAGGATTTTCGAGGTTTCTTTGCTTTTACAAAGCAGCGAATGACAAGTTGGGAAAAACCATATCATTGTAAGTGAGAAACCCATTTTTTGGCTATTCAATGTTAAACACGTACGTGTGTAGTTATCTATTTCTCTCACTAATATAATTGTGATGTCACAACTAAATGATGTGATTGTGACAGTGGAACAAAAATATTGGGGAGGAATGCCAGCATTTACGCCCAGGCATGTTCGAGAACAAAGGCCTAGTGGATTTCAAGCATGACCAGAGAGGGCGCTCTGGTCACCATGAGACAGACAGCTCCTGCGTGACAGTCATATGCAAACGATCATGTGTTTATTAATCAGTTTATTGAGGTCAAATCAACATAACAATATTATGTTACCTTCCAGTGTGCCACACAAGGATTCGATGTTTGTACGTAATGTGAAATGATCACAAACATGCCTTATTTCTACTATCTGAATTTTCTCACTTTCCTTGTCCTAGAAACCCTAATGCGATGAGTGTAATTATGTTAATGAGAGAGTGTAATTCACCAAAGAACAGTGTATCTCTCGTTTGGTATTAAGGCGAAACATTATTCACACTGTTTGCTTTTTTGTTTGTGTTTTTGTTTGTTTGTTTTAATTGCAAGTTAAGCCCTGTGATATTCCGGAAATAAAACATGGAACCATATATCATTTAAATAGATACAGAGACTACTTTCCAGTAGCTGTAGGAAAATATTATTACTATTCCTGCGATGCCGGCTTTGTGACTGATGCACGACGCTCCTGGGACTACATCACTTGTACACGGGATGGATGGTCCCCAGCCGTGCCCTGCCGCAGTAAGCAAACCCCTTCGTACTGGTGCACGTCTACGTATCTCAGAGTGGAGAGAAACACACACTCGCGCGCACAGCTACGCCTGTGGGACGAGAGTGAGGTCAAGGGATGAGCCCTATGAGCATAACAGGCGACGGAGGTTCTTCCTTGTCTGAGGAGCATTTCATTGAAAAAACACGAGAGCTCAGAATACTGTGCGAGAACACCTGGATCATCCACGCATATTTAAATCGTAAATACTAGAGATGAATGATATCGAATATTGACTTTTCTTTCTTAAAAAACATTGGGTAGTAGCTGTAGTTTTTCTTGTGTTGTATTATTTTTGCTGCTTATGCATTCCAATTTAAATGTTGTAAAGATAATTTTTAATTTGCTATTTTGACCAAATGTATGGATTTTTTAATGATCATTTTCTGTTTCTTAGGACAGTGTATTTTCAATAATTTGGAAAATGGATATTCCCCACCTCATGAAACAAAATACATACAGGGTGACTCGGTAGTAGTCAAGTGCTATCCTGGCTTCACTCTCCAAAATAAGCAGAGGTCGCTGACCTGCACGGAGAACGGCTGGCTCCCCGCTCCCAGGTGCATCCGTGCTAGTAAGTAAACTGGTCCGACGTCCCAGTCTGTGTGTGATTTTCTAATAATTCACCGATAAACTCTCCTATTACTGTGGCAAGATGTTGACATCAACTTTTATTCTGCCAATGGACCTATTTGGGTTCATTTTTCCCTAGCGTGTATGAGTACACACACAATGTTTTTCGATATGTATTTTGAAAAAATAAATGAGCCTATTGATAGACATTAGCAAAGAAAAACCTGTACAAGAACCTTAAATGGACGCCTATCATCGTAAAGTGGTATCATCAGCCTGATGGCACAGTAGGGATTTCCATTGTCTTCTGCATAAAGAACACCAGTTTTGAGCATCACCACGGGTGTGAGCATCTGTGGGAGCCCAGGAAGCCAGCAGAGGGGGCTCCGCGCTTCAACGCAGTGACCAGATCCGATGGGATGCCATGGGATGCGATGATGAGGCCGAGAGGAACAGGTTCACGCACCGGAATGACCCTTCCCCTGCAGTGCACCCTGGGTCTTGGGCCTGGCGACTTCAAAAACCTCTTTTGTTTGTGGAGAATAAGGTTGTCATGGGTCAACCAGGTCCATTTGAGGCTTGACTTTAAACGTCACTAAGGCTGGTTTGGGGAGCCCTTATTCTGGGAGCAGCATGAGGCCTCGCCTGGTCTCTGTGCTAAATGACTGTGTTTGAAGAGGTCTTCCCCTCCTGACCGATGGAATTTATGTGTGCTCTAGACATCCGGGACCTCCCCGTTCCCTAGTACTCCTTCCCTGGGTGTTGTCCCTCACCCGTCCCCGTGTTCTGACCTCCCCCAGCATGTGGCGTACTCGACCCAAGAATCCGGGGGCGCGTGCAGACCGTAGAGTCTCCCGTTCGCTAGTTTCGACCGCCATCCCGGCCTGCTACAGTCTTCAGAGCAGCAGAGCCGTCGGACCTGCACAAATAACCTCATGTCCTTAGAATAACATCGTTTCGTTAAAACAGCATATCTAGTAACAGCCAGTGACATACTGGTTCAAAATAATCTGACTGACTGTTCCTGAGATATTTTTAGTGGCTTTGAATGATAGGAATAGGCATGCCTATGGACTTTTAATTTTTTCTGGTATATAACATTTCAGCACAAAATAACACTGACCGTCAGAGCCTTTTACAATGGTATCTGATTTATCCACACACACTTATGGCAAAGTTTATTGCTCCTAGAATCAGACTTTCTTTGTTGAATTTGACATGATATGACATTAGGAATACAATTCTCAATTTTATTTCGCTCCAGAAGATTGTGGTGTGCCAGTAGTTGAGAATGCCACAGTCGAAATTACTGGCACTCAGTTTAAACTCAATGACACTTTGAAATATAAATGCCTGGATGGATTTGAAAACAGAGACGGGAACACCACCGGCTCCATGGTGTGCGGTCAGGACGGCTGGACCCATCTGCCGGCATGCTACAGTACGTATTTGTATCATGATATATTTTTTGTCAAGAATTGAAAAGTTTATACATATGCAGTCCTTGTTTGCGTGTGCATTATCTAGAACATTTTTAAGACACGAGGTTTAAGATGCAAAATAGGGTTAAAAGTACCTATTGGGCTTTATTTAAATAGTTTCCCAGAAAACTACAGATTTTTCCTTAACATATAGAATGCTATTTTTCAGACTACAGGGAATTGTGGGCCCCCTCCACCAATCAGCAATGGAGATATCACCTCCTTCCTGTTAACAGTGTACCCCCCGGGGTCAAGGGTCGAATACCAGTGCCAGGCCTACTATGAACTTTGGGGTTCTAAATACGTAACATGCAGCCATGCAAAGTGGTCAGAGCCACCAAGATGTATAGGTGAGTTCCTCTGGATCCTGAGAAAATCTGAGTCATGTTTGATATTTGCCCATTCCTAGTCTAATTGTCATGGATTTGTACTCTGAAAGCGTGCTCACACACGGCTGCTGAATGGTTGGCATCCCACATTTTGAAGTAGAAAGCTACACGCTTGGACGATTTCTATGTAAACAGTGACAGTTTCCTTAAGGCTGGAATGTTCACACACGGATGCTGACAACGTCGGCCGGCCCCACTGTGGACCCAGCGTTAATCAGACCTCCTACTACGTGTCCCTTGGTATAGATCACAGCAAAATCTGAGCTCCATGTCCTGAAAATGGCAGGACCGGATTGCAAATGATCAGAATAGTCTAGAAATAGCCCTAAACTAGATTTCAGAGGGAAAAGAAGTGTCACGTTTCTAAGATAAATTCTGAATCTAGAGTTTGACTGAGTAGACCAAGTCCACACATGTCAGCACAAGCACCACCTTTTCTGAGCTTAAGCATGCAAATCGGTTATCATCACATGACGACATAAAATCAGTTCTATGACAGAGGGAAGACTTATTTTGAGTCTTTGAATTGAAAGAAGCAGAGAGCATGTAAGAAGAATAGTAAACTTAAGAAAGTTCTGGAAAACATGTTTGGAGACATATCTAAAGCTCAGATAATATGCCTTTTGGAGATAAACAGCATCTTAATACACTGTGGGGCTGTTGAAAACTTTTGGATATCAGAAGTCATGTGTCTTATTTTATCAAGGTTCATCAGGTAAGAGTTAGAATGTATCAGAGCATAGGTAGAGCTATTCGTTAGCCCTAACCTGTGTCACTGAGCGCTGGCCTAGAATGCAAAATACTTTGGTCTAGAGAAGAGAAAGAGGAGTTAGTGAGTGATATCTTCAAAATCAAAATTCTTAGCACGTAAGAATTTCTACAATGCAATAGCAGCTTCCTATAGAAAATAAGCAAGGTCTTAAAAAATATATAATATATGAAACACTGCTCACAGTCACATAGTAATAGCAATAAACTAGAAATGCCCTAATGTCTTTTAAAAAACTTCTGGAAAGGTAACATTTATGCTGATTTTACAGAGGAGGGCATGGTAAAATAGTGAGATAGAGTAATTTAATAATGAAGCTGGGATTCAAAACCACTCTGTGTATATCTGTATAGATATACAGCCTGTCTGACCATATCTGTATAGATATCTGTATATCTGTATAGATATGCAGCCTGTCTGACCATAGAGAATGAAAGTGATTAGATAGACAGATGATAGATTAGATAGATAGATGATAGATAGACAGATAGATAGATAATAGACTAGAAAGATAGATAATAGATAGACAGATAATAGATCAGATGACAGGTAGATGATAGACAGATAATAGATTAGATAGATGGATGGATAGATGGATAGATGGATGAACAGACAGCTAGATGATAGATAGCAAGGAATGAGCAAACAATGGTTTAGAGGAGGAGAAAAGGTTTGAGAAGCTAGCTTGAATAAGAAAAAAACACCCTTATCATCAGAGACCAAGGGAAAGGCATAAGTTCAGACACAGACAGTGTTAAAAAAAAGATATGGAGAAGTCGTAGGGAACCCACAGCTGTTAGGCTCAGTTGTTTTCTGTGACTGTGAGGACTTATTATCCCTTGATGAAGGAGCATTTGTGTTAGGTGACGAGTAACATGGGGGACTATTGGTCACTTACTGTGGGAGATAGAATAGAAAGTAAACTAGAGACCGATAAATGAATTTCAGGCAATGCTGAACATTCAACACAGGTTTAGAGTCAAAAATACAGTACGGCACCAATACAAAAACATTTCCACAATAGTTAAAGGCATAATATTTTATTAGGAAAGGACTATTGTGAATCCAGCCACATTCATTTCATTACCCTGTGCAGGTCAAAGAATGATTCAGGATATTTGTCAACAGCCCTGAAGGGAACTTCGGGAGCCACAAAGGTGGGGGCCGTGGGAAGAGCAGTGAGGGGCATATGACACTGTCGTTGCCACATACGGCCACGTCGTGTCCTATGCGATGGCCTTGGAGAAAGGGGATTCGAGAGAGCAGGGGACACACTACATCAGCTGAGAACAGTGGTTGAGGGACCAGAGATGTAGGGGAGGGACACGAGGCCGGGCTCGCTTAACGCCGTTGGCTGTGGGGTGAGGACAGAATCTCAACAACCGCTTCCTTTATTTTCCTGTCCTTGACGTTCTCATGGGAATGTCGTGATTACTGCGTCATCCACACATCCTTTTACAGAAACGACATGTGATCCTCTACATGTTGCAAATGGTGACTACAGTCCTAAAAAGACCACATACAGACTCGAGGACGAGGTCACATACTGGTGCAAAAATGGCTTTTATCCTTCGAGCCGGGGAACCACGGCCAAGTGTACGACAAGCGGCTGGGAGCCCCCTCCACGATGCGCTGTAAGTCCCAGGCGCATCTTGACCTGCTTCTTACCTCTGAAACCCTTTCTCTGAAACACGCAAAAATGGGGACCTGGAAGGTCCAAAAGTTTGCCTATGTCAAGGGAAAGCAGAGGATTTTCGAGGTTTCTTTGCTTTTACAAAGCAGCGAATGACAAGTTGGGAAAAACCATATCATTGTAAGTGAGAAACCCATTTTTTGGCTATTCAATGTTAAACACGTACGTGTGCATAGTTATCTATTTCTCTCACTAATATAATTGTGATGTCACAACTAAATGATGTGATTGTGACAGTGGAACAAAAATATTGGGGAGGAACGCCCGCATTTACGCCCAGGCATGTTCGAGAACAAAGGCCTAGTGGATTTTCAAGCATGACCAGAGAGGGCGCTCTGGTCACCATGAGACAGACAGCTCCTGCGTGACAGTCATATGCAAACGATCATGTGTTTATTAATCAGTTTATTGAGGTCAAATCAACATAACAATATTATGTTACCTCCCAGTGTGCCACACAAGGATTCGATGTTTGTACGTAATGTGAAATGATCACAAACATGCCTTATTTCTACTATCTGAATTTTCTCACTTTCCTTGTCCTAGAAACCCTAATGCGATGAGTGTAATTATGTTAATGAGAGAGTGTAATTCACCAAAGAACAGCGTATCTCTCGTTTGGTATTAAGGCGAAACATTATTCACACTGTTTGCTTTTTTGTTTGTGTTTTTGTTTGTTTTTTTAATTGCAAGTTAAGCCCTGTGATATTCCGGAAATAAAACATGGAACCGTACATCATTTAAATAGATACAGAGACTACTTTCCAGTAGCTGTAGGAAAATATTATTACTATTACTGCGATGCCGGCTTTGTGACTGATGCACGACGCTCCTGGACTACCTCACTTGTACACGGGATGGATGGTCCCAGCCGTTGCTCCGCAGTAAGCAACACCCCGAACACGGTGCACGTCTACGTATCTGAGTGGAAGAAATACCACACTCGCAGGCACAGCTACGCCCTGTGGGACGAGAGTAGAAAGAGGATGAGCCCTATAGACATGATACAGGCGAATGACGGAGGTTTCTTGTCTGAGGAGCGCATTTCATTGAAAAAACACGAGAGCTCAGAATACTGTGCGAGAACACCTGGATCATCCACGCATATTTAAATCGTAAATACTAGAGATGAATGATATCGAATATTGACTTTTCTTTCTTAAAAAACATTGGGTAGTAGCTGTAGTTTTTCTTAAGAGCTGTATTATGTTCGGTGCTTATGCATTCCAATTTAAATGTTGTGAAGATAATTTTTAATTTGCTATTTTGACCAATGTATGGGTTTTTTAATGGTCATTTTCTGTTTCTTAGGACAGTGTATTTTCAATAATTTGGAAAATGGATATCCTCCATATTATGAAAGAAAACTCATAGAGGGTGACTCGTTAATAGTCAACTGCTATCCTGGCTTCACTCTTGAAAATAAGCAGAGGTCGCTGACCTGCACGGAGAACGGCTGGCTCCCCGCTCCCAGGTGCATCCGTGCTAGTAAGTAAACTGGTCCGACGTCCCAGTCTGTGTGTGATTTTCTAATAATTCACCGATAAACTCTCCTATTACTGTGGCAAGATGTTGACATCAACTTTTATTCTGCCAATGGACCTATTTGGGTTCATTTTTCCCTAGCGTGTATGAGTACACACACAATGTTTTTCGATATGTATTTTGAAAAAATAAATGAGCCTATTGATAGACATTAGCAAAGAAAAACCAGTAAAGAACCTCAAAGTGGACGCCTATAATCGTAAAGTGTATCATCAGCCTGATGGCACAGTAGATTTCCATCGTCTTCTGCATAAAGAACAGCAGTTTTGACCATCACCACGGTGTGAGCATCTGTGGGCCCAGGAAGCCAGCAGAGGGGCCTCTGTGCTGAGATGAATGTGACGGGATGCGATGATGAGGCCAATAGCAACAGGTTCACGTACCCGAGCGACCCCTGCCCTACAGCACACCTTGGGTCTTGGGCATGGTGACTTAAAGGGCTTTTTTGTTTGGGAAGACTAAGATTGTCACGGGTCAACCAGGTCCACTCGAGGCTTGACTTTCAACGTCACTAAGGCTGGTTTGGGGAGCCCTTAGTCTGGCGCAGCATGAGGCCTCGCCTGGTCTCTGTGCTGAATGACTGTGTTTGAAGAGGTCTTCCCCTCCTGACCGATGGAATTTATGAGTTCTCTGGACATCCGGGACCTCCCCGTTCCCTGGTACTCCTTCCCTGGGTGTTGTCCTTTGCCTGTCCCCGTGTTCTGACCTCCCCCAGCATGTGGCGTACTCGACCCGGAATCCGGGGGCGCCGTGCAGACCGTAGAGTCTCCCATTTGACAGTTTCTTCTTCTCTGGTTCTGTGAGTTCAGCTTCTAGTGATGACAACCTTGACCGTTGGATCTTCTACTCAATATGACTGACGTTTTCTGCTTGGGTTTTCTTCCTCTGTTTTAGTCTGGAAGATCCGCCCCCCTCCCCCAAATAAAGCCATTTTAAGAGTAGGGCTCACATCATTTGCCACTGTCTCTCTGGAATCTAGCTGGGCACCGACTGTTTCCCAGTGCCCCCTGATGGAGGCCCCCCGAGGCCGATTCCATGTTTTAGCTCAGTTTTCTCACTGCTTATGGCCGGAAGTCTCTTGATTATTTTGTTTGATATTTATCAATTTATTCAATTTTTTCAGTGAATCATCTTTTATCTAGACACTTTTTCTCTAGTGTTTGTTACTATATAATTTCTCTTCATATTTTTTTATTTTTGGAAATTTGTTTTTTCTGCCTTTAATGGTGTATCAACACAAATAGGAACTGTATGTGTTTAAGGGGTACAGCTGCTATTTTGACATCTGTTTATATTGTGCAATAATCATTATGATCAAGCTAACTACCACATCTGTCGCCTCACACAGTGACAGTCTTTTGGCCTGTGTGAGAACATGTAAGATCACCCTTAGCAGTAGTTAAAAAAAGTCACAGGGAAAGACCCACTACTAGCTGGTTCTGGCAAGCTATAGGTCCAGACCTACGAAACACAGATGTTTCCATACACTTCTTAGAAGAGACTCTGAGATTTTAAATCTTGCTTCGTACCCCTCCCCCCCAAAAAAAGTTTAAAAAGTACCTTCACTTAGTACCTTTGGAAACTCATAGCTTATTTTCTCTGATACAAGACCTTAGATAATTAGGATTTTTCTAGGTTTTCATTTACAAATGACTCATTTTTTATACTGTTAATATCATTTGCGTCCTTCCGACAGTGTTTACTGACAACATGTTCATCTTTTTCTTGTGCTCGCTCCCTTCTAGAGACATGTTCAAAATCGGATCTAGATATTCAGAATGGATTCGTGTCTGAATCAGAGTCTACATATCCTGTCGATAAAGAAGCACAATACAAATGCAAAGACGGATATGTGACAGAAGACGGTCAGACAACAGGATCGATTAGGTGTCTGCAAAGTGGGTGGTCAGCTCGCCCCAGATGCATTAGTAAGTCATTCGTGATGTTGACGTTTGTGACGCTGGTGACCGTGGTACAGAATTCCTGTAGGAAATTCTTTTGGGGGAGAGGGAGGCTGAGGTGGTTCCATTGGAAGAATAAGTAGAAGTATCTTAAAAAAAATATATATATTTTTTTACTTTTTGAGATGAGAACGTCAGACTATCTTTCTCTCCAGTTCTCTCCTCTGTGGAACATCCCATGATTTGGAAACTCGTTAGGGAGCCATTTGTGTATTCTGGTGTAAACTCACTTCTCTTTGGCTGAGACCCCTTCCCTCTGGTACCTGTTTTTAGGTGGTCAAACTGTTATGTCAGAGGGTTTCTTCCGAGACATAAAAGTCATGTTTTTAAGTAAAGATACAGGTTCATAGTGCATGATTTGGGGATAACTTAACCCGTGTACTTTGTGTTTGATACTGTAGGGTACGTCCCCTTCTGAAAAGCCACTTCCTTTAGAAAACCTGCCTAAACGCCTAGTTGTGGTGCCGGATTCTGCTGTGCTGACCGATGCCCCTTGTCCCATCTCCCTCGATGTTTATGAGGATCTTCTAAGATAATTCGCTCAGTGTCTTATTTATCCCAAAGCCATGCAGTGAGATTTTTGATTCACTTTAAGTGACGTGGATATTTAAATTATCCATTTCTATTGTTTTTGTTTCTTTTTTTTTTTCAATTTTATACTTATGAGGAGCACTAGCCAAAGGAAAAAAAATGCTAACGGTTACCCCCACATAAAACTCATTTTATATGAAATTGTGATCAGTTATTCATTATAACACTCTTTTTAGGGAAGAGACAATGCCTCTATTGTTCTTATTTTTACTAGTATAATTTTGCTTTATTTTTTAAAGCTTTATGCTAGCCAGCTACATAACATATTATAAAAATTAAGATAAATTATTGAAACATATTAACATCACATAAGTTTAGCGTTAGTATAAATCGAGACTATCTTTTAGCACTTTATTTTCTTATACTAGTTATAAACGTAGAAATGCCTCTATATTTAATCTTGATAAGTATAAAAGAATACACAGCCATTATGAAAATATTTAGAAAAGTAGCATGTGAATTTTAAAATTTAATTCTGAAGTAGAATTTTAAGAATGTTTAAAAATTCCCTCTCATTGTTGAAAATCACTCTTTTTGTGCAACTGATGCCTTTTCTCTGCACATATGTGACAACTGCTAATAAGTTTGGCATCTGAATTCATGAAATGCTTTCTGCTTTACTAAAAAAATTATGACATCTATAATGGCCTAATTAATTGCCAGCATGGAATAAATACAAAAGTATAATTGCATTGAGAAAAATGTTCTTAAAATAAATTTTTCAGAGTGTTAAATGATACGAATCAAGCTTTATATAACCACACTTTTCCATTTTGGGTAACTATTTTAAGACAATGATTCGTTACTGGTAGTCCATGATTTTTTTTTATATCATGTAATTTCTTAGTACATTCTAATTGGTAGAGATTTTTCGTTACTCGATTAGATTGTACTTTCAATAATATCAGCAATGAAATCCTCAATTCTATTATGCATTAGAGTCTTGTGACATGCCATTATTTGAGAATGCCAGAGCCAGAGGTAATGCCACATGGTTTAAGGTCCATGACGACCTGGTCTATGAATGCTATGATGGATATAAAAATGAAGATGGACGCACCAGAGGCAGCATACGATGTGGGCACGAGGGTTGGTCTGACACGCCCACGTGTCGTGGTAAGTACTTTCCCTCAGGTATTCTTTTTTTTTCAGGATGACCAAAATTACCAAAATTTGTTTCGAGCGTTCTATTTTTCTAAACAAATTTGAGTTACGTAGAGTCACTGTAAAGGATCAATGATCGAAACCATCTAATGCGAACAGGGAGGAGAGGCTGTTTTGAAGCTCAAAGATGATCATCTGTTTATCCCAGTCCATCAAGGCTGAGTTTTCTACGGTCCATACACATTATATTTGTGAAAAATAATCCCTTTTTAGCTGTTTTCAATGGGGCTATTATATTATGTAAAACTGGGCACTCATTACCAAAATCCTATATATATATATTTTTTACAATATTCTTAGCTACTTTGCCTCTGAGTTTCTGCAGAACTTAACAGTCACCTCCCACTTTGAGTGTTCATTTCTGCGGGTCACGAGAAGCTCTTTAGTTTTCGACTTGGACAGGTTTTGTGGGCCACTACATGAGCATCTTGTACGTCTGCCAATCAGCTGTCTGTTTTCCAGGGTTAGAAATAGAACATCAATCTGTGGAAAACTAGTGGATATAGTGTGGCCAAGTCAAGGGAACAAACAGTATGTGTGCAAAGCTTTGAAAACAAAACAATACTGGCGAATCTCAGGGTGAGCTGAGTTTATTCAAGCAGTAGGAGAACTTGAATCTGCCTACCTATGCGATCTTGAACATATTTCTTTATCTAGTTTTATGATGCAGTTTGATTTATTCACTTATAAAATATTAATTTAGTGACTTAATATTTATCAACTGAAATATATTAGAAATGCTTCTCGTATGTTCTGGTCCCTCAATTGTATCAAAGAAATTACCAATTTGTATTTAAGCATGCAATGTAAAAATTCCATCATTAGTGTTCTTATAATATGAGAGAATAGTTTTATATTTTGATAATAGAAAAAATGCAACATTAAATTTTATAAATATCAGTAATAAAATCAGAGTCAGATACACTGTCATAAGCAACTTGACTTTATAGATAAAATTTCAGGACACATATATAGCTATTCGATGAGTCCCATGTGAATTTAAAGGATGTGTAAAACCTAATAGATAATGTTGTTCAAAGAAGAAGATTTGTCTGATGCCTCTCTGGATACGCAACACCCAGCACCTCAATTTCACATGACATAGAAAATTCACTTTGGCAATGATTACTGATATATTCTCATTAAATTATTTGACCTTTTCTATAGAAAAAGAGTGTGGAGTTCCCAGTATAGAATCAGATGTCATTGCTGAGCCCAAGAAAGACAAATATAAGGTTGGAGAAGTGTTGAAATTCTCCTGCACAAAGAGACTTAAAATTGTCGGGACGGACTCAGCGCAGTGCTACCACTTCGGGTGGTCCCCTAGTCCTCCTACATGTAAAGGTGAGTATCTGAGAGTTGCTGAAACAAGAATTCGAATTTAAGTTATCACACTGGTTTCCTCTGTCCGTTGGCTTCCTGCGTGTCTGGTGCATGGAGCCAGAGATATACGTGAGGAGAACATGCACTGGGCACCAGACACCTCAGATTTCCTTACACAAGGAATTCCTCTTCAATTGCTCTTTGAAATATGTATTGGAAGGGACCGTAGAGACATACATTGTGTCTGTCGATGGACAGACTTCTTTGGTCATCGTTTTTGGCCTACCATTGTACCCGTAAGATTGGAAATTCTGATCAGCATGGGCCTCACCTCAGGTTTCACTGAGTGTGTCTAAAGGATGTTCATGCAACTTATAGTCAATTCAACCACGTGAATGACTTAATCGATTAAAACATATGGGTCAAATGCTTGCCTCCAGTGATGGTATATTTTCAGCATGTTTTGATAAAACGTTTCGGTGGAATATAAATATCACTGTAGTGTGCACAAACATATTTGTTAACTGGTTTGTGTGTATTTTAAAAAATACCTATAATATTGAACATGTTTTCCGGGCTTAATATACTTCCCAATCAAGGGTTCATATAAGTAATAAAACTGGGAGTACAAATCAAGGGTAAACATCATTCTTCCTCCTTGGTTTAAGAATGTACAATAGTCTACGGCCACGCCACCCTGAACAAGCCCGATGTCTGATCTCGGAAGGAAGCTAAGCAAGGTCGGGCCGGGTTAGTACTTGGATGCGAGACCACCTAGGAAGACCAGGTGCTGTAGGCGTAAAAAATAAAAAATAAGGGATTGTAAGCTGACAAGTTCCTTGCAATCTGTGAGGTCAACCAATGGTTGCCTTGCCTAAAAAAATGCTGTAATAAGTTAGATAATAAGAAATTAATTAAAGGAAAATACCTTCATTTTACTGGATAATAAGTCGTAAATTAAAGAATTTCACCATCAGTTACGCAGTGTTTCTACCACAGGGGAAGTCCGGTCCTGTGGCCCATGTCCTCCGCTCCTCAACGGGGAAGCTAAAAACACACCTCGGGAAGAGTATGCTCACGGCGAAGTGGTGGAATATGTCTGCAGTCCTCGCTTTCTGATGAAGGGTCTAAGCACATTCAGTGTGTTGATGGCGAATGGACAGACTTGCCCATCTGTGTTGGTAATGTGTCCAGAAGCTGAACACTTAGACTTGAGTCAACACTGAGTTTCTATTGATGTAATCACGTAAGTGGTATTTCAGAGATGCACATGTGTCTGTGACATTTTTGCAGAGGAAGACAGTACATGCGACACTGTGCCGGAAGTTGCCAATGGCTATGCGGTGTCGTCTGCCCCTCCCTATCATCATGGAGAGTCGGTAGAGTTCGGGTGCACAGAAACATTTGAAATGATTGGACGGAGATCAGTAACGTGTGTGAAGGGAATGTGGACCCAGCTTCCTCAGTGTGTGGGTGAGAATACACTTTTCGAATGGCATTCAATAAAACTCAAGATTTGTATTGCAAAAAAACTATATTTGCAACTATGTTTTTATTTTAATTTGCAGATATTTTTAAAAATGTTAGGTCGTAAGTTATAGTGAATCGAAACATCCGTTGTTTGTTGTTCGATACGTGTCTACAGAGGAAAAACAGGAGCTAGCACTAGAATTTTATGGATCCGTTCTGATATTAACATTGTTTATCTCTATATGTGTGAAACTAAATTTACTTATACATATGACCAAAATTTCTTCCTCAGTGTTTCCTTTGTACCTCCCTCTAGCCTAGCTTTTCATTCTTCACAAGAGGTTTATTTTCTTAAAAAATTATTTAAAAAACACTGCCTAGGACCTGCACTGACATTTCAGCAAATTAAAGAAGGATTTCCATGTGAAGCGAATCTTTGAAACATGTAGCTATATGAAAAAACTTCTGTTGTCTACATGTCACTCATAGTGGAGCCAGCAAAATTTATTATGGCATTATAGATTATGAGATTATGGGATGATCTGGTGCATAAAATAGCTTCTCAAGGACTCTAAGGGTATGTATACAAAATAGCTCATGACGTTAACATCCATCTTCTTCTGTATTTGGTGGTCATGCAAAAGTTCTGCTTAAATTTTCACATTCTGTGTATTACATCTTAGATCCACTTTGATCTTTATCTTACATTAACCTTATTGAAAACATATCATTAAACTGGAAACTTCATATATTCTATTTCCACAGATGATTGTTTTTATTTTAACATTTTAAGATCATGGATTAAATATAATGTAGAGAAACACATGGATGTGAACATTTGCACAGATTTCCAATGGGACCAAGTTCAGTCATGTGATGACTGACTCTTCACTGTGCAGATCATCCAGAAAGTGCACCTCTATGCCCTTGCAATCCCCGAAGGGCAAAATGTCTTTACGATGGATTTTTTCTCTGAAATTTCAAGTCGGGACCTAGGCCTATGTCCATATATAACAGCCCATCTTATGCTGTGTGATCAGGAATGGCTTTGTCGGTGGAATTCATAGACATACAATTCTAATTTCATTATACTATTGGCTCCGTCACTGGTACTTTTGGTATTAGTTACTTGAATTCTTATGATTAGTGTTTTCAGAGAATATTTTTATTTTATAGCAATAGCTGAACTTGTGAAGTGTAAACTACCAAGATCAATTATAAATGAGGCATACCTCTTCAATAAGAATACTTACGACCATAATATGAATGTAAGTTACACATGTAAAGGACAATCAAAACAAAAAAATTCAATCTGCATAAATGGAAGATGGGATCCCAAAATAACCTGCACAGGTAAGCTCACGTTTATAACCTTTTCAAAATTAACTAAGCCCTCTTATCTCGTAAAAGGAGTCTCTCTGTGTCTTTAACTTTTTTTTTAACTCATTGTTACAAGTGATTTTAAAACTGGAAGGTAATTTAGAAGATGACCAAAACACTGTTTCTGAATATTAATTGTCATGTGCATTAGTCAGCTGTAAAACAACCACCCAGAAATGTGGTGGCCTTAAACTGACATCTGGACAGTAGGTGCGCTGGTCACCTACTAATTTCTTAAATTACAAATGTGCCTATGCCTATGATGTATTTATCTAAGTGTCGATGAATGTGTCTGTCTCTGTAGGTCTCAATCTATGGATGTATCTGTTGAGTCATCTATTTGTTTATCTACATCTGCCTTGAAAGTTCTGCGTCACATCATCACCACCAGTTCCAATAACACGGGGTTCATTCTCTTTTCCACTTTCCATGTCTGTATTCCTCTTCTCCAGCAGTACGGCACGTTGGCTCACATTTCTCAATGTGTTTACCGATTCCCACGGGCCTAGAACATACAGGACGTAGTTGCATACAGGGACAAGGACAAATCTACTATCTACAGTTCCACTTATTTTTAGATCGAAAAGAAAATGAATAACGTGTCCAGGTGTGGAGTACACCTGTTTGTCGATATTTTCTTCTAGAAGCTTTATAGTTTTACATTTATATAGAGGTGTATCCGCCACATTAAATTAAGTTGGAGTATGGTGTAAAATGAGAGACGATGCTCTTTTTTGTATGTAGAGAGCCAGCAGTTCTAGGATTGTGGGTGGGAAAGACTGAAAGCCCTCTCTTCATCCATTTATCGATGCTTCTCCCCACACATGGCCTTAATAATTATAGCTTGATAGTAAATCTCAAACCTGATATATTTTCTCCAGTTATGTTCTTGTGAGAGTTTGTTCTAATTCCAGTGCATTTGATCATGGTTGTCTGTAAGAAAAAATGTGATCTCCATCTTTAGTCATAGCCTGCTACAGAGTGAGTGATGCAGTTAGAGTGTCCTAATATTCGAATTCATTATGATAGGCTTCACATAAATTATGCAAGATTGGTCACAGAAAGAATAAAAGGAAGCATCTACAGAGAAGGCCTTGAGAATAGAAACCAAATGTGATATGTTAAGTGCTAAACAAGCAGAAAAGTATGACATATTTAAACACAGAACACAAAGCTCTAATTTGATCCTTTAGGATCCATAATTACTGACGTTTTAATTTACTGAGATGTCCTTTTAATACTTTTAACTTATGATTTTTCATCAAGGAATTTAATTTTCATACTTTTAGAAGTACAAAGATGCCCGCCTCCACCTCAGATTCCCAGAGCTCGAAATATGACAACTACGGTGAATTATCAGGACAGAGACAAAATATCTATTCTTTGTGAAGAAAATGCTCTAATTCAGGGAAGAGAAGAAATCCTGTGCAAGAATGGGACATGGCAGTCAGTCCCACGCTGTGTCGGTCAGTAGCACGTTACTTGCCTTTTAACCTTCTCTCCAGGGAGGTCAGACTCCTCTGTGATTTCTGTGTGTTTATTCCACTCATCGTGCAACAGCAAGTCACTATCTAGGTCCACAAACAATCAGCATCCTTCCACTTTGAGTGTGAAAGGGACACAGACAAACACTTTGGGTTTCCGTGTAATTATCAGATACAGTTTTTGTTTGTGCACATTTTACTCCTCAAGTAAAATAGGGAGAGATGTATTCTTGCAAGTTTCAGACGCCTTTTAGTTTTCAAATCATTCGATTTGTTCAAGTTATTCTTGTTCCAATGCCAAACAGTGTTCGACTTTATTTTTCGATTTAAACATTATCTTTGTGATTGATCCTTTCATCTCTGTTCTTCATCTAGAAAAACGTCCATGTTCTCAACCACCTCACATAGAACATGGAACCGTTAATGTCCCTAGATCTTCAGAAGAAAGGAATGAAACATATGAACCCAAGACTTACGCACACGGCACCAAATTAAGTTACCTCTGTGAAGATGGCTTCAGGCTCTCTGAAGAGGATGGGATAACGTGCAACATGGGGAAGTGGAGTTCTCCGCCTCAGTGTGTCGGTGAGGACCCCGTGCAACCCGGAAATCTGTTATTGGTACAGTTCATTCATGTAGTCGATTGTCATCAAAGTCATGACACATAACCCTTTAGATTTCTAAATATATCAAACCATTTATCTATTCTGTAGTAAGGTAGCATTTCTATATTACATATTATATATTGTTTGAATTTTGCATAATCAAATCAATCCTATTTGTACAAATTTCATTGGTCCATTGAAAAATCACTTAATTCTGGCATTTTGGGGGTACTAAAACTGGGTGTACAGTTAAAATAAATTGACCTGTTCACATAGGTACACCCCTGGATGTTCCTACATATCCATATAAGTTGTAGTACATGCTCTGCCACTGGGTTTTAAAGATCTGTGCTCTTATAGTATCCCTTCTGATTTCTTATAAAATCTGGTACTTTTCTTAAGATGATTAATTCTAAATGTGTTTCCTTTTATTATTCATGATTACTTATAGAATCATTGCTAGCTCCATTCATGAATATATTGATATTTTTAGTTTCAACTTCTTGGTCAAGGTGACAGCTGGACACACACCCTACGGTGGCTTTAGGAAGCTTTTGTGTTCCTTCTCTGTGATGTGATGCTAGCTTCTGTGTGATCATTTTGTTTCAAATAAAAGTACCAAAGATGACAACTGGTATATAAAATAAGTTTCAAAGTTATTGAAGTATACTGTCTTCCCTTCTCTCCCTCCCTCCCTCCCTCCCTCCCTCCCTCCCTCCCTCCCTCCTCCTCCCTTCCTTCCTTCTTCCTCTTCTTTCTTTCTTTCTTCTTCTTTCTTTCTTTTCTTTCTTTCTTTCTTTCTTTCTTTCTTTCTTCTTCTTTCTTCTTTCTTTCTTTCTTTCTTTCTTTCTTTCTTTCTTTCTTTCTTTCTTTCTTTCTTTCTTTCTTTCTTTCTTTCTTTCTTCTTTCCTTCCTTCCTTCCTTCCTTCCTTCCTTCCTTCCTTCCTTCCTTCCTTCCTTCCTTCCTTCTTTCTTTCTTTTTCTTTCTTTTTCTATCTTTCTTTTTTTCTTTCTTTTTTTTCTTTTCTTTTCTTTCTTGTTTTAGGACTTCCTTGCGGACCACCACCTTGGATTTCAAATGGTTTTGTACCTAATCCGCCCAGCAGTTATGAATATGGACGAGTAGCTGAGTACAGCTGTTACCAAGGTTTTGAGATGGAAGGACCTGCATCTGTACAATGTTTGGGAGGAAAATGGTCCCAATCACCAACTGCACAAGTACAGTGTATTCCATTCTATTCTAAGGCTGACAGATATCTTTAATCCGAGCATTCATGAAACAAATATGAAACTAAGTGGTAATTTGAGAATTCAACAAAGTATCTCTGGAACGTTCTGGATTCTGGTAGAGAGTCGATAGCCCTAGTAATAAGAAAAGTTTGGCAACATGCGAGAGATTATTTTATTTTGCTTTCTGAAGACGAATTATTTTTTTGATGTCAGCTGGTCTGTACGTTCGATGTGCTCAGACGTACGGTCTCAGACTTTTTGTCTCTGATTCTATATCACAGTTGGCCCTCGCTCATCGGTCTCATCACCATTCAATTTACTTAGTTATCTCCTTCTAAAGATATAATTTTCTAAGATATTTGGCACAATTATGGAAATAGATTTTTGACAGAAGCAAAACTTAGCAATACGTACATAGTGTCGGTAGACTCTAAGGGCACACAGGAATGTGGATATAAGAAGTTTGGCCTCGAGCATCACCTGTGTCCATATCTCTTCAGATTTCAATATCACCATTCCCACGTTATGCTTTCGCTAAATGCAGATTCAGTCAATTTAATTAAGTCAAGACTGCTAACATTTTCAAGTTGTAAGAAAATATTGTACAGTATTCATCATGGTTTGATCTGTACCTATTATTCTAGGATATGATTATTGGCCATTATGTAACTTTAAATATTTATTGAACAAATGCATATTATTTTTCCTTTCAGAAGCAGACTGTTCTGCCCCACCCAGCTTCGACAAAGCCATCTATGTAGGTCCGCAGAAGAGTTCGTATAATTCACGAGAAAAAGTCAATTATAGATGTGAGCAATATTACCAAATGGAAGGACCCGATACTATACAGTGTCTTAAGGGAAGGTGGATAGGAAGGCCAACATGCAGAGGTACTTGGATGAAATTTCAACATGCATTTATTGAGACATCTTAAGTCCTATAACAAAATGGCCTCCAGGGTCATGAAGAAACGTACGTGGGTTATGCCTTAGGCTGGGGCAACATGGTGTCCGCCTTCTCGTGCGATGTGGAGCATGGACCAGGTGGTGAACATAGGGCCCCGTGGTTCTCAAATTGTGGCCGGGCAGGAGCAGCATGAGCACCTTCTGGAAGTCGTTTTAGATGCAAATGCACATTCCAGAATCAGAGTCAGATACCCGGGTTCGTGACCTTGGCTTAACAATTCCCAGGGGGTTCTATGCATGCTTCAGTTGGGGACCATAACGATCTTTCAGAGCCACAGACTCTTATACATCACTCTTTTTGTGGTGTCACGTGGGCCCCCACCCACCCCAAATCACTGAAGCATGTCTTTACAAGTCACACCTTGGTTTAACTTTGATTTTTCCACTACTCCTTCTGTGGGGTTCTTACGTCATCTTCTTCCTTCAACTACGCTATTCTGAGTATGTTCATTGTTTCTTGTTTTAACTTACAAAAGTCTTTAAGATTTTTTATTAAATGAATCAGGGCAACATATTTTAATAGCATTGTACAATTCAGTAATACATCCTCTGGCCATTGCACTGCATGCTCACACCACAAATCGCATCTCCTTCTGTCACCATATATTTGACCCCTTGACCCTTATCTGCCTCCCCCTACCCCATACCCTCCTTTCCTCTGGTCACCATTAATCTGTTGTCAGTCTATGAGGTTTTGTTTCTTGACTTATTCTCTAAGGAAGGGTCTACTTTGTGTTTATTTTTCTAAGGTCCTAATATTACATTTAAGTGAAGTGAAAAAGAAATTCTAATGTCAAATAATCTCTTTACTATAAGTTTCTATTGGTTTATAAATTCATTTTGACTTTGTGTAATTTATAATATTTATTTTACTAAACTCGAAAGGAAAACCATCCAGAATAACCATCATTTTCATGGGCCTAAAAAATATCTATTAACCTTTAGAGAGGAGAAGAGAAAGATTTAAGTATCAAAGCTTAAATCTTATAAAAAATGTTGTTTTATTTCCTTTTTTAAATCTCACCTATACATTTATGAAAATTAGTAGTCTTTCATGACAGATTAACTATTGGATTTTAAATCTTTCTGGAAATATATTTGAAATCCCTTTTGTTGATTTGCTACTCAAAATAATCTTTTGTTACAGATTCTTTATTTTTTCTATTCAGATGCTTCCTGTACGAATCCTCCCACAGTGGAAAATGCTAACATACTACACAAGAGGGACAGGTATCCGCATGGTTACACAGTACGTTATGAATGCACCAATTCTTTGCAACTATTTGGGGATGTAGAAGTGACATGTTTAAATGGAACGTGGACAGAACCACCTCAGTGCAAAGGTACAGTAGCTCATCCCCAGCCCCCAATTTGAGAATATATTTTAGGGCCAAAAGATGTTGATCTAAAAACAGAATGAAGTAGCTCCCATGGAATAAAATGTCGTAATGCAAATGAAATGCTGGTGCTCCACATCCACCTCTTTTTGTGGGCTGAATCAGTGATATGATACATGTATTTTAAGGAAACGCTCACCAGATTAGAAAAAGAGTTGGAATCATGGAAAATCCTCTACCTTAAGTATTAAAACAAAACAAAACAAAACTCAGCGTTTCCTGAGGAATAAGTGTGCTGAACACCCTTCAGTCTGAGCGCTTGCCAGACCAGTGGAGCTCCAGTTGGGGATGCGGACGAGACAGCGGGGGCGAGTGACAGATGGGGTCACCCTGGGCTTCCTGCGCCCGTGGCTTTTCCTTAAAAGCTCAACACCGGCTGAGCTCACCCAGGCCATCCCTGCAGGGGAGAAACAGCCTGTGACCCTGCTCGGGGGCGCTCCTCGTCCAGGGTGTAGAAAACCTCCAAACGAGAGGACTTCTCAGCCAGCTCTCGTGTTCTGCAGGCAGCACGTGCTGGGGTCTCGTTTGTGTGTCCGCCCGGCTATTTTCAGTCTTTTTCACTCGAGTCTTTAAGCCACTTACGTTTCGAATCATGATCGGTATATTGGGCCTAGGGCAGCCGTTTGCTGAGTCGACTTGTGTGCTGGCTCTGATTCTCACTCCCGCAAGATGGATGTGTGTGGCCGTCACTCCCCACTTCAAGTGACATGTGCAAACTCCACTTCCTCTTAGGCCCACTTGCTCTCCCCACATTTGAAACGTGAATGTTCAGTATTTCCTCTACGTACGTGAACACCATCACAGGATGTCATTTGGCACCGATTCGTTAGGAAAAGGGCGCTCTCACTATATTTACCCCTCTTCGTATCAAGTCCCTTCTTTTCTCTGTCTTCCCAAAGGCGGAGCCGTCCTTCTGCCATTGATTCCTTTGGATTCGAAGGTCCCCTTAGCAATTCTTTAAGGGTAGGTCTGGGGGGCGTAAATTCTGCCTGTTTTCCTCCTTCTGAGAATAACTTTCTCATTTGAATTCCAGAGGACAGTGTCACTGCATATAGAATTTGGGGTGGATAGTTATTTTCTCCAGAACTTGGAAACTGTCATCCCTGTCTCTGGTTGCATAGAGTGTTTAATAATTTCTATGTAGCTTTGGAGACTTTTTCCTTTTTCCTTGGTTTTCAACAGTTTGATTATGATATATCCGACATGAATTTCTCTGCTTTTATCTTGTTTGAGCTGTCCCCCCACCCAAACACGCCACCTTTTTTTTTTTTTAATATATAATTTATTCCTCTTATGTGGAAAATTTCAAGCCATTATTTTTGAATTTTTTCAACTTTTACTTTTTCTTTTTACTTTCTGGGTTTCAAATTTTGGCCTTTTCCCATGGCTCCCTGGAAACTTTGTTTGTTTATTTTTTGTTTTTGTCTATTTTCCAAGTGAGTAATTTGTGTCTTTCCAACCTAAGCTTATGGATTTACCCTTCTGTCTGCAATCTCTTATGAAGCCCTCCAGTGAGCTTTCTAAAAATACTGTGATGATAGATTTTTCCATTTTGTTGTCCCTTTGGAGTTGTGAAAGGCATCGTCTAATCATTCTAACATTCGGGTAATGTCAGCGTTGTCTTCTCTTGGCTATCTTTCCTCTTTCAAGACTTCCCTGGTCTTTGGTGGGATGAATGATTTTCAGCTGTATTTGGCACACTGGGTATTGTGTTTGGAGACTGTGGTTTTCATGAAATCTTTTGTTTATTGAACTCCATCAGTACCATAGAGGTCCAAGTTCAGGCTCCCTACTTGGCTTCCGTGGACCCACAGGAAAGGGCAGAGCCTTCTTGTTCCCTGAGGGTGATGGTCTAGGCGGAGGTCGAGGCCGCAGCCCGGCTGCCGCTGATCAAGTAGGGAGTGCGCTGGTCTTAGGTTTCTTCCATGGTGCTGTCCTAGAGCGAGTGCAGTATGGCACAAAGTTGTTTCTTTCTTGAAGAGGCTGTTCCTTTTCTGGACATCTGCCTACAGTGAGGAGGCTCTTCTTGGGACTCTATCTTTTCATAAACTCGGTATCATTTCTGAGTTTCATTCTTTGTACCCCGTGATATGTAGAAAGCCAAATGAAACATAAATGACTCACTCAGTGTATTTCCTTGAATCCCAAGGTCTATAATTAGATCGACTTCTTTTCTGCATCTTTCACAATCTCTTCTGTTGGTTTTTACGGTATGTTCAGGATTTTCAGTTATACATGACAGAAGGAATAAGCGGAAATGTTTCTACCTTGCCTTGCTTGGAATAGGAAGTTAGAAAATCTCTTTGCAAATATGAATTTGTGATATTTAATTTTAAAAAGGGAGTTGATTTTCTTTGGTAATAAAATGAAAAATAAAAAAAAAAACGTGGCTAGAGATCCGATAGCCCTGCAGTATGTAGGTAAGAACGAGAACCTTCCTTTCTTTATCTTCACCATCTACCAGTCCAGCACACACTCATTTAGAAAACCGTTTTGATTAACACTGGAATACTGCAAAGCAGACGTAATTGTTTCTGTTTTATAGATGCTTTCAGAGTTGGTGAGAGAGGGTTTAGTATTTGACTCTCAATTTAAGAGATTAAAATTTCTTCCATTAACATGCTGTTGGAAAACCAAAGTCTCAATAATACATATTGTGCTATGTTTTTATTTGCTTTACTTTAGCCTGTGTTCTTCGATCTCTCTACAAATCAAATAACATGTTTTTTAGATTCTACAGGAAAATGCGGGCCCCCGCCACCTATCGACAATGGAGACATCACCACATTCCCGGCACCGGCGTATCCTTCAGGGTCGTCCGTTGAGTACCAGTGCCAGTACTTGTATGAGCTTCGAGGAAACAAGAAAATCACGTGTACAAATGGACGGTGGTCAGCACCACCAAAATGCTTAGGTAAGGATGTTATCATTTTCATGGATCCTGAGAAAATCAATGTGATGAGTGTGATGTTTTGCATTCTGTTGAATGCTTGACTACAATATAGTAATATATGAGGGCATGTCCTTTGAAAAATTCTTAAGCCACAACAGCAACCAAAGATATTTTCATGAAAGCTTTCAGATGATCATTGACCTTAGGAATCTTTGATTATCACACATTCAACATAGTTCCTCAGTTTTACATCACGAAGAGTGAAAAATGATTTAAATGTACATGATGGATTTTCACTGAGTTGGTTTGGAAAAGGTTCTGAGACTGAATGTTTGGACACATAGAAGAGTCTATGTGACAGTGTGAAATTCTGTGGAAAATATTTGTATACGACCTAATGTTTTATGTTCATCTTTTTTTCACCTTCAGATGCATGTGTAATATCAGAAGAAGAAATGGAACACATAAGATACAGTTAAAGTGGAAATATGACAAAAAGCTTTATTCTAGAACAGAGGATACTGTTGAATTTAGCTGTCAATATGGATATCGTGAAATATCACCTCGTCATGCATTTCGAGTCACCTGTCGTGAAGGGAAAATAGAGTATCCCACTTGTGGATAGTGAAAATGCAGCCATAAAATTACCATATGCATATTCATTTAGAGCTTATAAGCCAATTCTTCTCAATTTATACTTTTTAAGCATTGAAAAATCAGAATTTTTAGTCATGAATCAGAGTCCGTGTGAAACATTATGTAGAGGATGTGATTATAACCTGAGAGACTAAGAAATCATTCTTAAAAGCATCTCATTAAAACCTGACAGAGCATTATGCTTCGTGTTTTCTTCATGAATCATCTATGGCCAGAAATTATATACAGTCTGTTTAACGCCTTCCTCCACCATTCTCCTGACCCTCTCACAGCTTCCCCAGAACTTCTGACATGCTCTGACACTCTGATTTCAGAGGAAATAAAAAAAAGTTTGTCTGCATCTTCGAAATAATATCACTTACACACACATAAAAACCAAACTATGTCAAATCTATGTGAGCCATACGACATGAGAGCTTATTACTTAGTTTTGCTTATCTCTCAGTAGTTAAATATACCCCCAAAATGAGGAAATCCATCATCTACAAGATGGCTACAAAGCACAATCATAATTCAAAGAATTTATAAAGAGGAATTGGAATCTAATTGGCGCATCACTATTATGGCACCGATCAAAATACAACGTCATGTATAAACACACACACATGCGCACAATGTGCTTTGAACACTGAACAAATATTTATCGAACAAAATTTGGCAGAAAGCACAATAAAACGCTTCCCAGAACTAGAGTTGGATTTAGAGATAATTGGGGGATGAGTTTGCATTGAATTCTTTTGTATTTGCTTATATTGTTCCATTTTCCTGCCCTTAACATACATCACCTTTGAACTGTGATATAAAATAAATATGTGCAGAGGTAAGACAATGCATGTCAAGAACTCTAAAGAACCCTTTCATGATGATGTCCATATCCAGTAGCGTTTTTATGATGTTGTCGGTAGAAAGGGTTCTGGAAACATTCAAATGCAAGTCTAAAATGTGATTTTTATGCTTGTACATTTCAAACACATGATTACAATCAGTCAATATAATTTCTACAAAAACATGAGACGTTTATGATGAAAATAAATATATAAGTAATTCGGCTAATGATTTAAAGTGAGACCTTGTTCCTTCGTATCAAATCAAATCAGGTGACATTCTTAGAGAAAGCTGGCTGTCACCAAAGAGCCCGTCACGTACCTCTGAATTGGTGGGGACAGCCAGTTTTCTCACGTGCAGAGGAACAGTGTTAGAACTGGCAGTTTCTCTGCTGTTAATGTTAACATTTGTGCGTCGAGTGTCTCTCAAACTTTTCACCGCATCGTTGTGGCATCTACGATTCTTGCCTACAATCAATCATATCGTTGGCTGCAAGAGAGTATTTTTAAGATAAATTCTATCATTGCTCTGCATGTGTCCACTGTAATTCTTGCGTAAAGATTTGTGTCAGTTTACCAACTCTGCTTAAAGTTGCACCTAAAAAGATTTGGTAATACTTCTTTTTGCCCTTTAATTTCTAATTTTTGAAGTAGAGACTTGTAAGTGACCATCCATGATGCTTTTCAAGACTTTTCTCTCTCTAGTTTTAAAATTCTGTGTGTACCACTATGGATTCATGAATTTTTATTGATTCAACTTGTCACAGGCAGTTTCATAGATATTTCTTCTTCTGTTTCCGAGGGGTCTGTAGGTAACTCTGCTCTATTCTGAATACCTACTTTTCCTTGGTGTTGCCAACTGAGGAAGTTGTCAACCTTTTAGATGTTTTTCCTGTTTGGTAAATAGTAAATCTTACCTCTGTGTAATTTCAATGTGTATTTTTCATTATAAATGTGCCGATTTGCATTTAAGATATCTAAGGACCATTTCTTTTGGATTTCTTTTCTCTAAATTTTCTGATTCAGATATTGGCCCCCCTTTTCTTGTTACTGTTCTTTGTTTAGAAATAATAAGATTATCAGTTTGCAGTTCACATTTCTGTGAGATGAATGAAACCTGTTTTCCAAGCTCTTATTTGGCTTTCGAGTTCATGGTAATTTTTCTAAGCAGGAAAATTTAATTGTGTGCTCTTAAAACATTAGCATTTTATTTCACTCAGATTCTGAGTCATAGCCTTAAATGCTCTTATAAATGAACCCATAGCTTTTTAAATTATATTAAATGTGTTGGGTGACATTGCTTAATAAAATGAGGTAGGTTTCAAGCGTACATTCAACAATACGTCACCTCTGTATTGCATTGTGTGATCACCACTTGAAGTCTCCCCTTCGTCACCATTTATTTGACCCCCTCAACCCTTCCTGCCTTCCCCCAAACCCTCTTTCCCTCTGCTAACCATTAACTGTTGTCCGTCTATGAGTTTTTTTTTTTTGTTTTTTGTTTCTTGTTCTCAGTTTACATCCCATATATGGTCAACTCATATGGTTGTCAAGTTTTCCTGACTTATCGCACTTAGCAAGACAATCTCAAGATCCATCCACGTTGTCGCAAACGGCAGTATTGCATCTCGTGGCTGACTAATGTCCCCTTGTACATATGTACCACATCTATGGAAAACACTATAGAGATTCCTCAAAATTAAGGATAGAATTACTCTATGACCCGGCAATTCTTCTTCTGGTATGAACCCCCAAATTTCAAATTATTTCCCCATCAGTTTTGTACCGAACATATGGAGTTTCTTTTCTGACTTGGAGATCTCTGAAATGCAACAGGTCACAGGAGTATGGAGATCTTGTCTCTTTCTGAATGAGCCTCCAGTTGAGTAGCAGTAGTTAGGAAATACATCACCTTTTTCCTCGTCGTTTGAAATGTGATGTTATCCGTAGAACAATTGCTTGTGCGTGTCTATACTTTCTCGTCTTATCTGCTTTCTACCTGTCCACTCTCATGCCAGCACCACTGTACCTGTCATTGTAAAGGCTCCGTAGATATAACATGCAGCGGGCCTAGCTGTCACCTAAGTGTTTCTTTGGTGTTTGAGCTTTTGTGTTGTAAATTACACATTCACATTTTACTCTTTCAACTTTTTGTGCCTTTTCCCCACTGGCCTTGGTGAACTCCTTATCACCGGGATTGATTTTCTTTATTATTATGAAACACTCTTCTTTCATTTCTGGTAACTCTCCTGAACTTCATCTTATGAATATTACAATAGCCTTTCACACGGTAAGTTCATACAAGGTTTATATTTGTCAATGTCTTTGCTTTTGCTGTGTATTGATTTTTTATTATATTGCTCTATTTGGAAATAGAATATCACTGGGCTTTTTTTTTTAATCCGATTCTACTTTATCTCCTTCAGTTGCCTAATTAATTTTAAGTCAATACCAACGTTTAATATTGACTGATGGTTTGATGCCATTTCCAATCACGACTGATTATCCCATCTGTTCTTCAGTAATCTTTCGAATCCATTCCAGCATCCTTTTACATTTGTCTCACACTTTTGACATTTATTTTATATATAATTCCCTGGTGACTATTCAATTTTTTCAGTAGTTGAATCCAGGGCTTGTAATTTATACTTTGGCAATCACAGTAGTTGAATATTAATAGGGATTGAGGGATTTTGCAAAACTCTTTGAACTTTGATATTTATTAAGTGACTTCCTGAACTAGCTTTATGGTAGTGCATTTCAGTTCAGAGTCACACCTGGTAACTGCTCAGGAAGCTGCCTGGAAGCCCCAAACAGCACGCCGGGAACACTCGTGTTGATAGACCCCTGGGCGCACGGAGCATGCTGTTAGTTCTCAACGTCCTCCTCACCTGGTGGCTTTCCTGGGCTCACGGGCAAGGTATGTTGAAAAGAGATCTGAATACTCCACTTCCCTCTCAGCTATAACTTCTCGCCGCATCTACTTTCATGTGTCTCTATTGTGAACGAATCGCCTGGTAGGAATAATCTGTATTATGACCTTGTAATAGAGAATGTCTTTATAGGAAAATGATCTTATGTTCACCAAAGGGGAGAATTAAATTATCTTTTAAAGTATTCCCTCAGCGCTGATGATGGCGATACGTGTGCATATGCGCACGCAGGTGTAAGTGAAGTTTGGGAGCAGCGAGTATCTTTATAATCTTACATTTGGTGATAGTTTTGCCGGTTTATACGTGAAAATTCGTTAAATCATCTATTTCAAATATATGCAGTTTACTATGTTTTAATTGTACCTTAATAAAACTTAAAATAATTAACATAATTTAATATTTCGATAAATTAGTGGCAGGAAAAAAGAAATCTGTATTTCAAGACAATGTAGACTATATTCTTAATCCCAGTGGAAATGACAATAAATTTTAATTAGATTTCTGCATTCACAGGTCAATGTTGAGTAAATACATAAATAATTTGTGTAGCATTACTCTAGCATATTGTGGGCTGATTGGTTTTCACTTTTAAAGCAATATAGAATCTATATTATCTCGAATGTAACTGTACACAGTAAAGAATTCTATCTTACAACAAATATAATTGCTAGGTGATATTATCTTTCATTAAAAACCAATTTATCTTTGTGTATTCTATTGGCTTTTTGTCATATATAGAACCTTTAAAATTTTATTTTCACAATTACGGTTTTCCCCTTCTTTTACCGTCTTTATAAAGTTTTCATTACAATATCTCTTTAAAGTCTCTTATTTCCCGTTAAGATCAGATACTCATTCCCAAGGTGAAATGAGAATCCTCCGGTGTGCCTTGGGAGACTTCATTGCACCGTTGATAAACAGAGTATGCATCACTATGCTTTATTTCTTGGTTTACAAGACGATCTCATTTAAATACGTTATTGGCATGCTGGGTTTTTATGTTATTTCCATTTATATTTGGGCAATATTCTTTGCTAGCCTCCACCACCACCACCACCAGGCTGACACCACCCTCTTTCAGTGAACTCTTTCTAAGAGAAGACTTTGCCCTGAACGCCCTGTAACTATGGGTGACAACAATACTTCCCAAGGAGAAAGCAACCTGCTTTGAGGATGAAACGCTTTGTGCGGATAGAAATGCTGTTTATTTTAGTCAACGTGGGTCGAACTGTGTTTCTCCAAAATGCATATGTCGAAGCCCTAATTCCCATGGACTCAGAGTGAAATGTGTCTGAAGATGGGGTATTTAGAGAGGCTACTAAGTGAAAAGGAGTCGTTATGGTGGGACCTCATCGAATAAAAATGGTGTGTGTATAAGAGGAGGAAATTAAGACACATGTAGAAGGAAGACCTGTGAAGACACAGGAAGATGACAGCCATCTACAAACCAAGGAGAGAGGCCCAGAAATCACCAGCCCTGCCGACACCTCGATTTTGGACTTTTAGCCTCTAGAATCATGAGAAATTCAAGTTCTGTCATTTAAGCCACATTTTATCATGCTTTGTCATGGCAGCTCCAGCAAACAAATACAATTCTACATTTTAGAAAGCGGACAGGAACAGTCAAAAACTATCGTTCTGTTTTCCACTCACATGCCTACATCTGTATTTTTCGGAGACATTCATCAGAATATAGTAATTATATCTTTGTCGTGTTGGTCTTGCTAATGTTTTTTACTTTACGAATGTTTATGTGCCACTTCTTTTCGCGGACTCACTGAGAAGGTTAGAAATCATCAGATGTATCCGTATGCATCTACAGCATCACCACGTGTGAGGGGCCCTGTGTGTATACCTGTCTCATGCAACATGTCGCCCTGACCGGGGAAAGATGGGATGGTGGTGGCGGATGCAGGAAAGACCTAAGACTTCCGGAGGGACGTGTGCAGAAGACACAGGACGAAGACGCCGGGGAAGTGAATGGAGAAATGGACAGTCTGACCATCGCAACAGAAGGACAGTTCTCAGATCTGGGAGGCCGTGGCATTGCAGCCACTTTAATCCTCCTCCCTGACGTTGACATGTTTCCATGCGATTTTAATGTCAGAACGGGTTGTGGAGAACTCGCACGTCGCGAGCTCCTTGCTGCCTTCAACCTCTTCATTATAGATCATCTCAGGTCTCAGAGCACTAACACGAGTGGGAAAAGTAAGAGAAACAGGAGAATAAATTCAGCAATGTGATGATTCAAGTAAAGCAGAATGATTCGTCTCTCTCTCTTTTTTTTTCTTAAGAAACAACTTGTAATTTTCCAGAAATAAAACACAGAAACATATGTGATGAAAACAGATACAAACAAGTCTTCCCAGTTGCTATGGGAAAATATTTCTACTACTCCTGTGATCGGAGCTATGTGTCTGCTTCACAGTCACTCTGGACTCAGATAACCTGTATAGAGCAAGGGTGATCACCAACACCAAAGTGCCTCAGTGAGTAGAGACCCTGATCCCTCCCCGGACGAATGCGTTGGTGTGTTGGTGTGCGAGGGGGGTGCCCGGAGGGGTCGCAGAATCTGCACAATGACAGTGACAGCCAGCAATGGTTAAGATACGGCATGCCTCAGAAATTAAATCAGAGAAATAAGATACGAACTTGTGGAATGTCTAAATTATTTCATTTCCAATACTAATGGTCAGTCATTTTCACTGCTAATATTTAATTTCAACATACTCGGTAATTGTATGAACACAGATTTTCTCAGGAGAGTTCGTTTGTACGTGTAATTTCGGTTCAAAATATACCACTGCATTGGATGTTCGAGGAGCATTTTATCTATTTTCCTTACTTCTGTGTTTTTCATTATCGCATCTTTGTTCTCTAAAAATGACATCTGTCTTCCTCTCTCGGTGAGGACAGAGAAGTGAAGAAGACAGGATTAGGAAAGAGAAAAATGAAAGATGCCGACCAGGGAGACAAAAGCCTTCTCCTCCTCTCGGAAGGAATTTAGACAATCAAATGGAGAGAAAAGAAGCCATGACTCTTTTTGGTGTCCAAAGGAACTTGACAAGTGTAAAATGTTTGAAATATACAATTAACGATTAACAACATCACATGCTAACTTTTTAAAGTGCGTGAACCCAATGCGAAACATTTATTAGTCATCCTTTGGGTTTTCAGGACAGTGTTTTTTCCCTTGGGTGGAAAATGGCCATTCTGCATCTTTGGGAAAAACACACCAGGAAGGTGACGCTGTAGAAATTGTCTGTCATCAGGGCTACAGCCTCCCAAACAATCAGAGCACCATTACCTGTGCAGAAAGTGGCTGGTCCAGCCCTCCTGAATGCATTCGTTTCCATGAGTAAAATGCTGTTTCCTGTGCTTTTTTGTACTTTGCAGAAAGAGCAGCGTGAAATACGTGCAGTATCGCTGTGATTGCTACAGTACCTTTTTAGTTGCAGGGTTCCAATTCTGTCTAAGTAGTTATGTAAATCTCAGGATACTCACTAGAATATTACGGATTAAACGTAGATTAAACACAGATTAAACATAGGCAAAATTAGAAAGTACTCGTCAGGAACTCAGTGAACATCTTCGCATTTATTTACATGTTTAAGGAACACGAACTGAATGTTTATAGTGAAATTATGCAAAGTCCGTTGACAACACCACGAGGATAAAGCTAAATTGTACATAGGGCTGTGCTTAAAATTTCACATTTGCAACATCATGCCGCCAGCAAACCTATTTACTTGGCATTTACCTTTTTTGGCAAAGATTAACTGCGTATCATGTAAAGACAAAAACAAAGTATTGACAACATCCCCATTGTCAAAACCTTGTGCTTCATACACCCCTCTGTTTTTTTATTACTTTTTTTGATAATATGGAAATTCGATGTTTGATAATAAGGGAAACTCTTCATGAAGAAACCATATGAAAACTGAGGACATGTTGGAACTAACGTTGAGCTGGAGCTTCTTAGTCTGGGAACCCTAAGAGGATGATGCCAAAACACAGTCAAGGGCTGCACAGGGCCGGGCTGTATAGGACAGCCCGCTCCACCTTCCCGATCGTGCGGGGGTTGGGGGGGCGGTGCGTATCATTTATTCGTCTCCTCAATGTTTCTTACAGTGGCATTAAACCACATTTATTGTGCACCTTTTAGATGCCAGTATGAGAACGAGGTGGGTGGTCTGAGGTATTTTTTTCCAGAAGAGTTAGGTATTGCTGGGGGAGGGGGGAGGGAAGGGATGCCATGGTTTCAGGCTGCTTTGTTTTCCTGGGCCTTTGGCTAGACAGAGAGTGGGTTCTGCTTGGGGCTTTTGTGCGTGTGAATCTCATGGTTCTCCCCAGGAAGGTTCCCGTGCCAAGACTGGGATCCGTGAGAAGCCAAAGGGAACCCAAGCCGGTCACAGTCACACTGACCCTTCGCTTCCTGCTGCCCCAGCCAGTGTGACCCCTCTGCAGTCAGTCCTGTAGGACTTGTGCATGGAATTTCCCAGAAGCTGTTTTTAGGAGAGGGAGGAGGAAGCGCTGCTCCTACGCCATCTTTCTGAAACAGGAAGTGAATATTCCCTTCTTACCTTCTGCCAATTTGTTTCTTTACTTTTTCAAGGAGTTGGGGGTTTTAACACAAGTAAAAATTTTACAAATCATCTCACCGTCATCCCAAAGGACACAGCAGGAAGCTATAGGAGAGAACAAGGATACGCCTATGACAGTTAACTAGGATTCCGCCCCGCAGCGACCGTGACCAAAACCACTTTTATGCTAGAACATGGCAAAGCAGACATATTTACTTCTGGTTTATGGGTGCTGCGACATGACATCGATGGCGGGGCACGAAATGTTACAATCCTCACTTCGTACGGTTAGAATTTCTCCAACAAATCATTCCCTTTTTCAGACTCACACGAGTCTTCATATTACATCATTTGCTGGTTTTGTTCTGCCCTCTGTTTTCTGTATAATGGTTTGGTCTTCTAATAAATCAAATAAAACTTGTAGATCCTGGAGGAAAGTGCAGGCCTCCACCATCTATTGACAATGGGACATCACCACATTCTCATTAGATTTGTACCCTCCGTGGTCGTCCGTCGAGTACCAGTGCCAGTCCTTCTATGTGCTTCAGGGATACAGGAGAATAACGTGTGTACATGGACAGTGGTCAAAATCACCAAAGTGCTTAGGTAAAGCTTTTAATATTTCATGGATCCTGGGAAGTCAATGTAATGAGTATGATGTTTTTGCTGTTCATAATAGAATTTTCACAGAATAACAACCACCCACTCTATTGAATGCTTGACTAGCAAATAGTAATATATGAAGAAATGTCATTTGAAATATTCTTAAGCAACAAAAGATTCTTTCATGAAAGCTCTTCAGATGATCATTGACATTAGAAATCTTGGTCACACATTAAACATAGTTCCTCATTTTTATATCATTAAGGGTGTAAAATGATTTAAATGTACATGATGGATTTTCACCGAGTTACTTTGGAGTACGTTCTGAGAATGAATTTTTAGGTAAGAAGATTCTATGTGAAAGTGTGAAATTCTGTGGAAAATATTTGTATATGAGTTAATGTTTTATGTTCACTTTTTTTTACCTTCAGATCCATGTATAATATCTGAAGAAATGATGGAAAACATAATATACAGTTAAGATGGGCAGTTGAGAAAAAGCTTTATTCCAGAACAAATGATATTGTTGAATTTATTTGTAAAGCTGGATATTATGAAATGTCACCTCATTATGCATTTCGAGTCACCTGTCATGAAGGGAAAATGGAGTATCCCACTTGTGTGCAAGAAAAGAAATAAAATGCAGCCATTAATGAAAGTGAGTGCATTTTTAAAAAATTTTTATTATTAATCCAATTCATCTCAACTTTTTTTAAAGCATTGTTTAACTTGTTTTTGTTTAATAAGTCAGATTTGAGTTAATGCCAAGTGTGTTAATATCAAGAATTGTGTTAAGATCAGGATGATATTATGATAATATGAGAGAAAAAATCCTCTCTATGAAAAGCACTGCATTAAAACTCGGCAAACTGAAGTGCCATACGCCTTCTTCATAGGATATCGTGGGCCGGAAATTCGAGGCAATCACTTCTGTGCCTGCCTCCGGCCACCATTCTCCTCTCTCAAAGCTTTCTTCATAACTTCCATGGCTTTTTGAGATACTGTTTTGGAGGAAACAGAAAAGATTTGCTGATTCATATCTTTAAAATAATATCGCTTCACAAACATATAAATATCGAATTAGTCACAGTGCACGCTTTTGACAATATGCCAATAACTATCAGTTCCCAACTTTAGCTTACTTATCTATAACGAGAAAAACACTCACAGAAAGATGACGTGGATAATCTCCTACAAGATCCTAACACATTTAATAATTCAAGCAAATCACAGAGAGGAATTCGAATGCAGTTAAGTTCATAATAGTTATTGACATAAAATGATATTCTAATATCAAGAATAAACATACTTTGAACTCTGATGTTTACAGAACCAAAACTGGCAGCATATTTACAGTGACTGTAGTCGAGTTCGTCATAATAGAGATAAGGGTGGAGATCTAACCTCTTTATACTTTACTGTCGGATTCCGCCTTTAACATGTATCAAGTTTTAATCACAAGAATATATTATTTTAAAATAACCATGGCACAAAAAGCAAGGCAATGGATGCCGAGGACTATAAAGCCCTCGTTGGTCATTATATTGATGCCCGCTGGCATCTTCATGCATCTGGTGGTAAGGCAATGCTTTCGTAAGTATTCCACAAGGTTCTGAAAAATAATTTTTATGATCGTACCTTTTATCAGCATGAATCAGCTCAAATCACTCTTGGCCAGACACATTTTAAAGTTGTTTTGAAAAATTGGAGTGGGGGATCTGTAGGAACCCTACTGATGGGGGCGGGTTGGAGAGCTCACCCACGGGCAAAAGGCAGGTTGAGGCTTCGTCTCTCCTCGGGACTGAGCACGCTCTGCGTCTCCGCATCTCCAGCCAAAACATGTCAATGCCAGGACACTTCGCGGTGAGGGCATGCCCTTCATATCACATCAGAGATGCACAGATGACGAAGGATAGTCAGATACTATCCCTCAGCAGTTACATTTTCTCACTTTGGATGAGAAAAGTACTTTGTGTGGGATTCCCTTGGCATTAAACAAATGTCCGGCAACATTTATTAATATCATTGTTATGAAATGTGATAAGTTACTAACATCCAATGAGCTCTATACAGCAATCAGATGGAAAGTTCTGTACAGATGATAAACCCACAACACCTTTTCCCTCCTAACCATCCAACGTATGGAGCAGTTGAGATGATGGTTTAATGCACACCGGTGTAGCCACAATTAAGGTTCAGCCATTGTTAACGTTTTGCCATATTTGTTGTCTATACTTATTGGTCTCTGTATAAATTCATCTTTTGTGTGAGTCTGTGTTTCAAGGGAGGGAGGTAAACCATTAAAAATATCTACAGACATTATTAAATAATACATCTCTCAAAAAAAAGGTAAAACTGCACATCTAAGCAAAATACCATCGTCGAACTATCAAAAGTAACCTGATTCCCTTAGCATTGTTTATTATACACCTACTAATAGCTGTTATTTCAAACAGGTATTAATCAATTACGTTCCGTCATTTGGATGTCTATGCCCTTTCAGTACCTTTTAAATCAAAGATTTTTCAAGCTCCATGGAGATAATTGACAGGTAATACTGTGAAAGTTCAAGGTGAGTGGCGCGATGTTTCGGTAGTCACAACGAGGTTGGTTAACACATCCACGACCTCACAGAACGCATTTTCCTGTGCAAGAACATTTAGGGTCTTTGCTCTCACAAGTACACAATACCGTGTTATCGACTATCGCCACCATGCTGTGTGTTAAATTCCAAGAACTTCTACATCTTTCTATGAGAAGTTTGTACCCTTTTACCAACACCCGCCGGTATCACCCGCACCCACCCTGCTGCTGTGGTCGGATTGGATTAGAATTTCTAATCCATGCTTTGCTTTACGAGTTTGGCTTTTTAGATTTCACATGTAAGTGACAACTGTATACGGTCTTTGTCTTTCTCTGATTCGTTTCCCTTGGCAAAATGTCCACAAGTTTGATCAGATTTTATGTCTCTTCTCCCTGAAGTGTGAATACATTTATTTTTTTGTTATTACTATTTTTTAACAATAATAATCACTTTTACTGTCGATTTATTTCTCGGTTAGAGCCAGAAGACGTAAAGCATTGCATCACAAATGTCTGTTGTAAATACATGCATTAGATATTATTCATTTCTTCAACATCAATTTTTTACTTCCTTTTAATTTAAGACCTGTAAAAGCTCTTGCCCATTTTCTATTGTGTTGTACGTATTTTTCTTGCTCTTCTCTCTTTCTCTCTCTTTTTTTCTTGCCTGTATATCACATCCCCATGACTTATTTATTTCATAACTTATTTATTTATTGTACCTTTTCACTCCATTTTACACACCTCTCACCTCTGGCTACCACCAATCTGTAACTATGGGCTTTTTTTTTTTTTTTGGTCTATTACATTAAGTAGTGTATCTTCAAAGATGACACAGGTTATTGGATATACATATAAAGGAAATATAGAATAAGGGCAATTAGTCAAAGGACAGGTGAGGGAGTTTCGTTCATATTCCTACTTCAGAAGGGAAGCCGTCATATGCAGCTGAATTTTTTAGCCTAAACTAAAAGGTTTCTCACAGCACATTAGTTAAAGAATATTGTCATGCCAGGAATATGCGGGAACTCTTGTACTCTGTGATGTGGTCTATGTGAATTAGAAATAAGAGTACTTCCCTAAGCAAAAGCAAATACAGATGGTGGAAGAGTGTTCAAGTACATTGGCTGGTTTCCACGAGTCCCTCAGTGATGAAGTTGGGCGAGGGTGAGGAGAGGGTGAGAGAACGTTACAGCGATGTTGGCTCAGAGTTGTTCCCACATCAGTCTCTTGGTTGAGAAAGAGCCTCGCCTATTCCCATGAAGTGCTTAAATTTGAAGGTGGTGCTTTACACGACTTCTGGAGCCTGAAGAAAGGCGGACAAGTACCTACCAGGGAAGGAAGCCAAAATAATTGTGCAATCATTACGGGAACAGAGGTGTGTTGCAAAACTCTTTGAATTTTGATATTTACTGAGGGTGTGAACTAGCTTCATGGTAGGGCACTTCAATTCAGAGTCACACCTGATAAGTGCTCAGGAAGCTGCCTGGAAGCCCCAAACAGCACGCCGGGAACACTCGTGTTGATAGACCCATGGGCACACGGAGCATGCTGTTAGTCCTCAACGTCCTCCTCACCTGGTGGCTTTCCTGGGCTCACGGACGAGGTACGTTGAAACTGACTTGAACAGTCAGCTTCCTTCTTAAACGTAACTTTATCTTCTTTCGTTGTGTTTATATTTTGAATTTAAAAACTGGTAGAAATTCTCTGTATTATTAGATAATGGAAAAGAATACGTTTACAGAAAAATTATCACACATTTACCTGACAAAATGAAATAAATAGTTTTCCCTGTTTTCTCAGTTCCCCGGGGGAAAAGCCACGGTGTACTGAGCAGGGGGCCGTGGGAATAAACTCCTAAAACCGCGACTGGAAAACCAATCACAGGAAACCTGGATTATAAGTCCACAATGTTCGGGTGACTCTCATTTGTAATACCTAGAAACTGTGAAGAATGGTGGATACCTTTGTGATCTCACGTATGGTGATGATTTCATAGGTTCTTATGACAAACACCATCAAATTATACATTTTAAATATATTTAGTTCACTATATTTGCATTGCGACCTTCAGAAAGCTATTAGAGGTCATTAACTTCACTATCAATTTAATGTTTAACGTAATTAGCTCTGTGTCACAGAGGTACCTCCTTTAACATAAAAATTAAATGCATTCTTAATTTCCGTTGTAATCCCAATGCATTCTAATTTGCTGTCTGAGACATGGACAATGTTGAGACATTGTTACATTTTCGAGTCACTTCTATTATTAAGTTTACAAATTCTTCTCTATGGTTTTTCTGTTTGTCGTTTTATTTGATAATGCGGTCCTCTCAAATCAGGCTATCGTAAATGACACCTGTCATCAGACAGCGGGCACGCGCAGAATGCGTCTCCCTGTCGCTTATTCGTGTCATGCCTTGTTGCGTGCGGGGTTTTCTGAATGACTCCATTCGGGCAACTTTATTCACTACCAACAATGACAACTCAAGGGAGCTTCCTAAGTGCCCCGGTTGGAAGCACCCAGGCCCCAGTCCCCTCGACAAGGAGGTGGCCGTCCGCGGCTGTGGCATCTGTCCGCAGTCGCGGCCAAACTACCAGGGATGCGGGGGGCGGAGCTCGGCAGGCGCCTCACAGGGAGAGACTCGGGGTGTTTGCAAACAGCCCTGAAGGGAACTTCGGGAGCCACGAAGGTGGGGCCGTGGGAAGAGCAGTGAGGGGCAGGACTTGGGGATGGGACTTGGGACAGCATGACTACTTCAGAGAAGTTGTCTAATTATTATCATTATTATTATTATTTTGGTCACTCAGCTACCTATGTAAAATTCTTGCTGAACGTTCAACACAGGTTTAGAGTCAAAAATACAGTATGGCACCAGTATAAAAACATTTCCACAATAGTTAAAGGCATAATATTTTATTAGGAAAGGACTATTGCGTATCAAGCCACATTTGTTTCATTACCCTATGCAGGTCAAAGAACGATTCAGGATATTTGTCAACAGCCCTGAAGGGAACTTCGGGAGCCACAAAGGTGGGGGCCTTGGGAAGAGCAGTGAGGGGCAGATGACACTGTCGTTGCCACATACGGCCACGTCGTGTCCTATGTGATGGCCTTGGAGAAAGGGGATTCGAGAGAGCAGGGGCCACACTACATCGGCTGAGAACAGTGGTTGAGGGGACCAGAGATGTAGGGGAGGGACACGAGGCCGGGCTCGCTTAACGCCGTTGGCCGTGGGGTGAGGACAGAATCTCAACACCCACTTCCTTTATTTTCCTGTCCCTGATGTTCTCATGGGAATGTCGTGATTACTGCGTCATCCACACATCCTTTTACAGAAACAACATGTGATCCTCTACATGTTGCATATGGTGACTACAGTCCTAAAAGGACCACATACAGACTCGAGGACGAAGTCACATACTGGTGCAAAAAAGGCTTTTATCCTGAGAGCGAAGGAACCACAGTCAAGTGCACAACAAGCGGCTGGGAGCCCCCTCCACGATGCGGCTGTAAGTCCCAGGTGCATCTTGACCTGCTTCTTACCTCTGAAATGCTTTCTCTGAAACACGCGAAAATGGGGACCTGGAAGGTCCAAAAGTTTGCCTTATGTCAAGGGAAATCAGAGGATTTTCAAAGTTTCTTTGCTTTTACAAAGTAGCCAATGACAAGTCAGAAAAAAGCCTATCATCGTAAGTGAGAAACCCATTTTTGGCTATTCAATGTTAAACACGTACGTGTGTGTAGTTATCTATTTCTCTCACTAATATAATTGTGATGTCACAACTAAATGATGTGATTGTGACCGTGGAACATAAATATTGGGGAGGAATGCCGGCATTTACGCCCAGGCGTATTCAATGCCAAAGACCGAGTGGATTTTCATGTGTGACCAGAGAGGGCGCTCTTATCACCATGAAACAGACGGCTCGTGTGTGACAGTCATGTACAAAACAGTCATGTGTTTAATAATCAGTTTATCGAGATCAAATCAACATACAACATTATGTAACATGTGAGTGTGCCATGCAATGATTTGATGTTTGTACGTAATGTGAAATGATCACAAACATGTCTTATTTCTACCATCTGAATTTTCTCACTTTTCTTGTCCTAGAAACCCTAATGCGATGAGTGTAATTATGTTAATGAGAGAGTGTAATTCACCAGTGAACAGCATATCTCTCGTTTGATATTAAGGCGAAACATTCACACTGTTTTTTTGTTTGTTTTAATTGCAAGTTAAGCCCTGTGATTTTCCGCAAATAAAAATGGAAGCCTACATCATGAAAATTATTATAGACCATACTTTCCAGTAGCTGTAGGAAAATGGTATTACTATTCCTGTGATGCCGGCTTTGTGACTGATACACAAGAAACCTGGGACTACCTCACTTGTAGACGGGATGGATGGTCCCCAGCCGTGCCCTGCCGCAGTAAGCAAACCCCTTCGTACCGGTGCACGTCTACGTATCTCAGAGTGGAGAGAAACACACACTCGCCGCACAGCTATGCCTGTGGGACGGGAGCGAGGTCAAGGGATGAGCCCTATGAGCATAACAGGCGACGGAGGTTCTTCCTTGTCTGAGGAGCATTTCATTGAAAAAACACGAGAGCTCAGAATACTGTGCGAGAACACCTGGATCATCCACGCATATTTAAATCATAAATACTAGAGATGAATGATATCGAATATTGACTTTTCTTTCTTAAAAAACATTGGGTAGTAGCTGTAGTTTTTCTTGTGTTGTATTATTTTTGCTGCTTATGCATTCCAATTTAAATGTTGTAAAGATAATTTTTAATTTGCTATTTTGACCAAATGTATGGATTTTTTAATGATCATTTTCTGTTTCTTAGGACAGTGTATTTTCAATAATTTGGAAAATGGATATTCCCCACCTCATGAAACAAAATACATACAGGGTGACTCGGTAGTAGTCAAGTGCTATCCTGGCTTCACTCTCCAAAATAAGCAGAGGTCGCTGACCTGCACGGAGAACGGCTGGCTCCCCGCTCCCAGGTGCATCCGTGCTAGTAAGTAAACTGGTCCGACGTCCCAGTCTGTGTGTGATTTTCTAATAATTCACCGATAAACTCTCCTATTACTGTGGCAAGATGTTGACATCAACTTTTATTCTGCCAATGGACCTATTTGGGTTCATTTTTCCCTAGCGTGTATGAGTACACACACAATGTTTTTCGATATGTATTTAGAGAAAATAAATGAGCCTATTGATAGACATTAGCAAAGAAAAACCAGTACAAGAACTTCAAAGTGTACACCTGGTCTATAACTAGATCAACTTCTTTTCCACATCTTTCACAATCTCTTCTGTTGTCTTTTATGATATGTTCAGGATTTTCAGTTATACGTGGCAGAAAAATAAGCAGAAATATTTCTATCTTGCCTTGTTCAGAATAGGAACTTAGAAAATCTCTTTCGCAACATATGAATTTGTGATATTTTAATTTTAAAAAGGGAGCTGATTTTTCTTTGGTAATAAAAATGAAAAATCAAAAAAAAAATGGCTTGAGATCCGAAAGACCCTGCAATATGTGTAGGTAAGAACGAGAACCTTCCTTTGTTTATCTTCACCACACACTCATTTAGAAAACCGTTTTAATTAACACTGGAATACTGCAAAGCAGACGTATTTATTTCTCTTTTGTAGATGCTTTCAGAATAGTGAAAAGGGCTTACTATTTGATTCTTAGTTTAAGAGATTAAAATTTTCTTCCATTAGCATCACGTTAGAAAACCAAAGTCTTAATATTACATATTGTGCTATGTTTTTATTTACTTTACTTTAACCTGTGTTCTTCTTCGATCTCTCTACAAATCAAATAACACATTTTTTAGAGTCTAAAGGAAAATGCGGGCCCCCGCCACCTATCGACAATGGAGACATCACCACATTCCCGGCGCTGGTGTACCCTCCAGGGTCATCTGTTGAGTACCAGTGCGAGTCCTTGTATGAGCTTCAGGGAAACAAGAAAATCACGTGTACAAATGGACGTGGTCAGCACCACCAAAATGCTTAGGTAAGGAGGTTAACATTTTCAGGGATCCTGGGAAAATCAATGTGATGAGTGTGATGTTTTGCATTCTGTTGAATGCTTGACTACAATATAGTAATATACGAGGATATGTCATTTGAAAGCTTCTAGGACAAGCAGCAACAGCAACAAAAGGTTATTTCATGAAAGCTTTCAGATGGTCATTGACATTAGGAATCTTTGATTATCACGCATTAAACAGTTCCTCACTTTTACATCATGAAGAGTAAATTTAATGATTTAAATGTATATGATGGATTTTCAATGAGTTGGTTTGAAAAAGGTTCTGAGACTGAATTTTTGGACACATAGAAGAGTCTATGTGACAGTGTGAAATTCTGTGGAAAATATTTGTATACGATTTAACATTTTATGTTCATTTTTTTCATCTTCAGATGCATGTGTAATATCAGAAGAAGAAATGGAAGCACATAAGATTCAGTTAAAATGGGCAGATGACGAAAAGTTACAATGGGCAGATGATGAAAAGTTGCAATGGGCAGATGACGAAAAGTTACAATGGGCAGATGACGAAAAGTATTATTCTAAAACAGATAAATCTGTTGAATTTACGTGTCAATATGGATATCATAAAATATCACCTCGTCATGCATTTCGAGTCACCTGTCATGACGGGAAGTTGGAGTATCCCACTTGTGGATAGTGAAAATGCAGCCTAAAATCACCATATGCATATTCATTTAGAGCTTATAAGTCAATTCGTCTCAGTTTATATTTTTTAAGCATTGAAAAGTCAGAATTTTTAGTCATGAATCAGAGTCCGTGTGAAACATTATGTAGAGGATGTGATTATAACCTGAGAGACTAAGAAATCATTCTTAAAAGCATCTCATTAAAACCTGATAGACCATTATGCTTCGTGTGTTCTTCATGAATCATCTATGGCCAGAAATTATATACAATCTGTTTAACGCCTTCCTCCACCATTCTCCTGACCCTCTCACAGCTTCCCCAGAACTTCTGACATGCTCTGACACTCTGATTTCAGAGGAAATAAAAAAAAGTTTGTCTGCATCTTCGAAATAATATCACTTACACACACATAAAAACCAAACTATGTCAAATCTATGTGAGCCATACGATGTGAGAGCTTATTACTTAGTTTTGCTTATCTCTCAGTATTTAAATATACCCCCAAAATGAGGAAATCCATCATCTACAAGATGTCTACAAAGCACAAATCATAATTCAAAGAATTTATAAATAGGAATTGGACTCTAATTGGGCGCATACTATTATGGCACCGATCAAAATACAACGTCATATATAAACACACACACATGCGCACAATATGCTTTAAACACTGAACAAATGTTTATCGAACAAAGATTGGCAGAAAGCACAATAAAACGCTTCCCGGAACTAAAGTTGGATTTAGAGATAATTGGGGGATGAGTTTGCATTGAATTCTTTTGTATTTGCTTATATTGTTCCATTTTCCTGTCCTTAACATACATCACCTTTGAACTGTCATATAAAATAAATATGTGCAGAGGTAAGACAATGCATGTCAAGAACTCTAAAGAACCCTTTCATGATGATGTCCATATCCAGTAGCGTTTTTATGATGTTGTCGGTAGAAAGGGTTCTAGAAACATTCAAACGCAAGTCTGAAATGTGATTTTTATGCTTGTACATTTCAAACATGTAATAAAAATCAGTCAATATAATTTCTACAAAAACATGAAAAGTTTATGATGAAAATAAATATATAAATTATTTAGCTAAGGATTTAAAGTGAGACCTAGATACTTCGTATCATATCAAATCAGTTGACATTCTTAGAGAAACCTGGCTTGTCACAAAAGAGCCAGTCACGTACCTCTGAATCGGTGGGGACAGCCAGTTTTCTCACGTGTAGAGGAACAGTGTTAGAACTGGCAGTTTCTCTGTTGTTAATGTTAACATTTGTGCATCAAGTGTCTTTCTCAAACTTTTCACTGCATCGTTGTGGTATGTATGATACTTGCCTATAATCAATTACATTGTCGGCTGCAAAAAAGTTATTTTTAAGATAAATTCTATCATTGTTCTGCATGTGTCCACTGTAATTTTTGTGTAAAGACGAGTGTCAGTTTACCAACTCTGCTTAAAGTTGCACCTAAAAAGATTTGGTAATACTTCTTTTTGCCCTTTAATTTCTAATTTTTAAAGTAGAGACTTGTAAGTGACCATCCATGATGCTTTTCAAGAGTTTTCTCTCTCTTTTTAAAATTCTGTGTGTACCACTATGGATTCATGAATTTTTATTGATTCCACTTGTCACAGGCAGTTTCATAGATATTTCTTCTTCTGTTTCTGTTGATTCTGTTGATTCTGTTTATTCTGTTGACTGATGGATTGATGCCATTTCCAATCACGACTGATTATCCCACCTGTTCTTCAGTAATCTTTCGAATCCATTCCAGCATCCTTTTACATTTGTCTCACACTTTTGACATTTATTTTATATAGTTCCCTGGCGATTATTCAATTTTTTCAGTAGCTGAATCCAGGGCTTGTAATTTATACTTTGGCAATCACGGTAGTTGAATATTAATAGGAATTGCGGGATTTTGCAAACCTCTTGGAACTTTGATACTTTGATATTTATTAAGTGACTTCACCCAACTAGCTTCATGGTAGGGCACTTCAGTTCAGAGTCACACCTGGTAACTGCTCAGGAAGCTGCCTGGAAGCCCCAAACAGCACGCCGGGAACACTCGTGTTGATAGACCCACGGGCACACGGAGCATGCTGTTAGTCCTCAATGTCCTCCTCACCTGGTGGCTTTCCTGGGCTCAGGAACAAGGTACGTTGAAACTGACTTGAACAGTCAGCTTCCTTCTTAAACGTAACTTTATCTTCTTTCGTTGTGTTTATATTTTGAATTTAAAAACTGGTAGAAATTCTCTGTATTATTAGATAACGAAGAAGAATACATTTACAGAAAAATTATCACACATTTACCTGAGAAAATGAAATAAATAGTTTTCCCTTTTTCTCAGTTCCCCGGGGGAAAAGCCACGGCGTACTGAGCAGGGGGCCGTGGGAAATAAACTCCTAAAACGCGACTGGAAAACCAATCACAGGAAACCTGGATTATAAGTCCACAATGTTCGGGTGACTCCTATTTGTAAAT
>PUFA01001276.1:0-47168 GCA_003508835.1 Eonycteris spelaea
GGGGTCTCTTTAGTGTTCTAGTAGCTTATCACCACTAACCCTATATCACTTTGAATCTTTTTATCTTTCAGCTTTACATTCACTAGGATTGGTGCCATCCATGAATTACTGTCTACTGTTTGAATCACAGTTTCTCTCCATAGTGTGGCAACAAGAATCAAACTAATGATAACAAACCATTACCTTGTTTTTATATCATTATTTATACTTTATAAAGCACATTTACAATACATTTCATTGCACTCTAAAATGAAGTGAGTTCTGACATACGAAGCAAATCCTGCTTTTAAACTGATGCACGAAAATTTGAGCGGCTTGTTCAAGTTCGTATAGTTAGTATGTAGTGTTGCATTCAGAACTCACTGCAAAAGACTCTTCATTGTCTTATAATGAGTTTGGATCTCAGTTATATTTCAAACTTTGAGACCATGGTTCAGCTTAACAATGATCAGAAAACCATATCAATATGATTTAAAATACTTTAAGAGTTATTTTTGCCTTCAACAACATTACTGTTTTCCTTGACTCCATAGTAAAGTCTAGCTGCAATGAGTCACTGCACACTGGCTTTCACTGTACACTTTCATCACAACTCTGATCCCTATTCTTGCTATTTCCCCACTGAACTGATACTCTGGATATATTGTTTTTATTTGCTAAAAGAGAACACACCTAGATACCCTCAGGAGATTTAAGAGCCCCCACAAGGAACACCAACTGGTATCAGACTCCAGAGCAGGACATATTACTGGGAATATATTCTATGCACATCTACTTCTATTCCTACGTGAAGGTGGAGGTTGAACTATGGGTGAGACAGATCTTTGAAATTATGACCTGTAACTCCTATTATCCAGTTTCTATTACTCCATTCTTTCTACGAGCTAAATTTGGCCCTTAGTTCACATGGAACAATCATGAGAACCACCTAAAAGGTGCTAATAACTGGCAGGGCCTTCCACTGGGCAAATCTGAGAAAATAATCTAGTGCAAAAGAGAGGACAAACCCTTTTTGACTGTAAGATTCCTTAATGAGACAGATATATAGTAGGAGGGACTTTAAGTAAATTAATTTTTTTCTCATCCTTCTCTTCCTCTTCCTTCTCATTCTTCTATTACCAAGCTTTTTTGAACACTTGCTCTTTGGCAGACACCACTGGACATGACATTAACTGGATTATCTTATCTCGTAATAACAACAGCTCTATGAAGAAGTCAGTATAATTTCCTCCATTTTTCAGATGAAGAAGTTCGACAGAGATAGGTCAAGTGACAATATCTAAGAAGAGATGCAGATGAGATTCGTTTAAACCCCAAGTCAAGTACAACTTGATACTGTCTTTTAAATTATAAATCTAATTACACATATGTGTTTATTGTAAAAATTCCAATATGCAAAAGAAGTAGGTAAAAATTCATCCAATTCTGACAGTCCAGCAGAAAACTGTTAGCGCTAGGATAAACATCATTCTTGATGTTTTCCTGCACACATATAAATATAGAAAGTTATCTAAAATATATTTGTATAATTCATATGCAAATAGATATTAGCTATATTGATATCAACATTATATACTGTTTTGTTACCTCCCTTTTCATTTACTAATATAAATGGCTTCAATGTATAGATATACTATAATTCATCAAGCAACCCCTAGAAATGATTATTTATCATATCACATTATGATTATGACTATGTGCCATCCTCACAGGACTCAGTATTTATTGAAAATAGAGAATTCTAAAGGTATATGTTTTTAATAGATCTATTTTTAAATAGATTACTGATATTGAACACAGCACTCAGTGGATAGATAAATGTTTGAATGGATGGATGAATGAATAGATGAAAAGAAATATGGATGCAGCAGTGTGGTGGATGGTTCACAGGAAAAAAAATCTGATGAGAATAACTGTTTGGTTATTATTGCCATAGTTCATGTGAGAAGAAAGCAAGATCTTAAAATAGGGTATCAAACATAATAATAGAAGGAGGTAAAGGATCTAGAATGCTATCTTGAATGGCTTATTGTTTTGCTTTCAAAATCATTTATCTCAAACTTTTAATAAGATGGTTTTAAATACTCCACTGGTTTCCTGTGGGTTATTGACTTTTTCATTTTACCTTCAAAATTTGACTTACTATACTGCATTTTGTCAGAGTTTCATGTGTATACTGAGTATTATATTATGCATTCTTTTGACTTCCTTTCCCACCATTATTCTGAATTTAATTGTGTGGTGACCACCAACACTGATTCCTGCAGGAGTTTCTGTTCTTCATTCAGCAAAGTCCCTTGTAGGTTCTCAAAATAACGGCTAGAGAAAAATAATTTGTTTGAGCAAAAACTTTACTTCATTTCTTATTCCAATGAGATACTATAATATTGAAGAAAAAGAATTTACTGAGCATCTACAATGTCAAACACAGCAATGGTGAACCATACAAGTATTATTTTAAAAATAACTTAATCCTTGCAACTATGAGGAAGTTAATAAAGTGACAGAGTGGCTAGGCCATGGTATAAAATTAGTTCGATCTGACCTCAAAGCTGATTCCTTCTTTCCCCACAAGTATTAATTAATCCCTCTATAACTTCCCTTTACGACCACCTTCCTCAAATCTATAGTTATCTCACTTTCATTGAAAATTTTAGAAAAATTCGTGGTGGAATGAGACGTCCTCAGATCTCCCCTTGAAACAATAATAAGCTGAACATCTAAAACTCAATAAAAACCACCCAAACTGCACAGCAGCACGTCTGAGTGTGGGATCTACGCATAAGAGCTACTACAGATCAGGACCCCGGGGGGTTGGGGGGTGGGGGGTCGGGCGGTGGACTGGGAGAAACAAAAAAGCTGCCTCTCCCAGCAGCCAGAGCTCCCTGTAGGAGGGAGAGGGGAGATGGGTTCTGTGACTTCCCTGAACAGCCTTGCCTGGAAGTGTTGTGAGTTCCACATGGCTGACAGCAGGGCCCAGTCATCAGGGCAGAAAGCGGAGAAGAGGAATGGGACAGCAGAGAAACAACAGTTGATTTTTATTGGCCCTGGTTGCAAAACCGGGGCTGAGCTCCAACTCCCAACTCCCAACTCTCCCCTCATACCCATGGAGACCGAACACCACGGAGCCTCAGGGGAATCTGAGCAAACACTGCCAAGACTGTAACTGACACTGATAGGGACTGGAACTGAGGGTAGCGAGCGCGTGATTAAATATCTACAAGAAAATAAAAAAAGCATTACTTAAACTTTATATAAAGCAGGGATCCGAGAGCATTAGACACCACCTACTGGAACCCAAAAGAAAAGCGTCTTCTTTGCAGCAGGCTAAAGAGAGACCTTTATAGAATAAATCTTCTTTCTGGAGAAAAAAAAAGCCGAATACACTTCCATTAATTTCCAGGTGGAGAAATAGTCCATTAAACACCATGAACCACCAAGGTGACAAGACATCTCAGAAAGAGAAAAAATTCCAGAAAATAAACTTACAGACATAGAAATATGCGAATTAAATGACAGAGAATTCAGGATGGTACTTCTGAAAAACTCAGTGAGTTCTGAAATGAGTCATAACAACAATTTCAGGAATTGAAAAAAAAAAACAACTAGATGAGCAGAGCAAGGAGATTGAAACCCTCAAAAAGAACAGAATAGATCTTCTGGAGATAAAATATTACCTCAGTTCTATTTCACCTGCTCAGGTAACTTGTACAGTGTCAGTGATGAGATGAAACACAGAAAGTCTGTCCTCTGTTTAAGTCTTCCTCATTGTGTGAGTTCACTACTCTCGCTTTCTCACAAGGAGGTCTAATCTTGTCTCATTTCTTAAACAAATATGTACTTACCAGTGTGAGGACTGAGTTTCTATACATCCTTCACTTTCCCTCAGGTTCGCCTTAGGCTTATTTAGGATTGAGTCCATAGTACTGGTAACTGGACCAGCAAAGGTGTCCCTAATTCCCTTACATTAACACACATCTGGGAAGCAAATTTGATTTTATATTTCACCATATATACATCAGTATTGTGTCCACTTTCTGTGAGGTTATCTAAAGGGCCCCCTATAATGTGGTCACTACCAACCTCTCACCATGTTCTTCCATGCCTGTGGTCCTCCTATATGGTAGCTGAACTTTCTAATTAGACCACACATTTTCTGGACTCTTATTTATACATGTATTATCCACATTGTTCGTTTACCCACAATGTATCTCTTTGGTGAATGCCTACTCATTTCATCATTTAGGAATGTTCTCTGACATGTTTAGGTAGAGTTGAATACCTGAAAGAACACCCTTCTACTTGACATTAGACTTCGGTTTGCATGAATCACATCTGAAGATTGCTACATCACCCCTTGGACTGAATCTCCCAGCAGTCAGGTATGCTTCCCACTGTAGGGGAATGATTTTGTACCAGCCCTACTTTAAAAGAGTTATTGTCAAGCCTTGCCAAAAATCTTGGAAACCATGAAGGTCAGAAGACAGCAGGATTACATATTCAAAGTGCTGAAAGGAAAAGACTGTCAACCAAGAGTCCTATATTTGACAAAATTATTCTTTGGAAATGAAGGAGAAATTAAGACAGTCTAGATAAACAAAAACAGAGAATTCTTCACTAGCAGACCTAATCTGCAAGAAATATTGAAGAGAGTCCTTTAGGATGAAATTAAGAAACACTAGACAGTAACTCAAATCCACATGATGTGCTGGTCAGAGTACATAGTTCATTTATGTTTATCAAAAAATAGAGAAAGGGCAGAAACTTAGAGATAAGGGTTCAGTTTATGGTCCAAAGTGATGGCTTCATGGGTGTATACTTATATTCAAACTTATCAAGATGTATGTATTAAATATGTACAGCTATTTGTGTATGCCAATCATTCCTTGATTAAAAAAATGAAATAAAGGCACAAGTAAAAGTAACTATATAAGTAAATATAAAAGACAGCATAAGTGTCTTTTTCTTAGTAACTCTTTTCTTTTATAAAAGACAATTGCAAAAGCAATAACTATAAAATTGTGTTTATGAGTTTATAAGGTAAATATAATGCACAATATGTGAAAAATATGCTGCATAACAAACATGTAATTTGTATGACAATAAGAGCATGAAGAAGAAGGAATGGAGATATATTGGAGGAAAGTTTCTGAATACTATTGAAGTTAAGTTGGTATTAATTTGAATTAGGTTGTTTGAAATTATAATGCTAATTTTAAACCTGAGGGCAACCATCAAAAAAAAAAAAGACTCAAGACAATATTGTACTCCTAAAGGTTACACTATCCCACATGAAGAGTAAAAAAAGATTATTGACTATAGTCAAAATCACAAAGAATTAAGATTATTGTTTCTGTATATGTATTTTCTCAACTTATAAAAGATTGTGGCTTTAACTCTGTAAGTAAATTAGGTAACATCTACACAGTAGAAAAACATACAGTTGAGAACTTGTTAACTTTTAGCCAAATAACATTTAAAAACCACAGTATAGTGCCCCAAAGTAACAGGGTTATTTTATTTCATGGATTTGTTCTGTCATTTAAGCATATACAGATGATTCCTGACTTAAGATGGTTCAGCTTGTGATTTTTTGATTTGACAATGGTGTGAAAAAAATACACATTCAATAGAAACTGTTTTTCAAATTTTGATTTTTTTCCAGGCTAGCAATGTACAGTATGATATACTCTTGTGATTCTGGGCAGTGGCAGCAGAATGATTTTGCCCTGCTTTAGGCTAATGTAAGCATTTTGTGCATGTTTAAGCTAGGCTAGGCTAAGCTATGATGTTCAGTAGGTTAGGTGCATTAAATGCATTTTCAACGTACAATATTTTCAATTTACGGTGGGTTTATTGGGATGTAACCCCATCATAAGTTGAGGAACATCTGTAGTACTAATCCTGATCAACTATGTCCCTGATAATTTACCTTAACTCACATTTGCAGCGGTTGCAAATTACCTTTTAGTTGAGAATATATTTGTATTATACAAAGATATTTGACTCCGATTATTATCTCTTTCTGAAGTGTTTTAGAAGATTAATCAAATAGAATACGGAGCCATATGTGGGTTATGTTGATAATGCTCATTTGCATATAAAATATTCTAAGGCAAAAATTACAAAGCGGGAGACAATAAAATGTGCACATTAATTACAACTATGTAAAAGTATTGTGCATATTAGCAAAAAATAAATGAATTCAGAGGATGAAAATATAAATTAAGGAAACTAATAATTATCTAAAAAACTTTGAGAGCGATTTTTATTTTTTTAGAGGAAGGAAAACCCCATTTGGGACAGAAGAGAAAAGATGTACAAAATCATCAAATTTATTCCTTGACAATGAGAAGTCCCTATATTTAAAGAATGCAGTCACTTTTGTACTTTCAAAAAATAATTCTGAAGAGAAGGCAGAAGTGAAAAAGACCCGAGGCAGTTGCCTCATCTATAGGTTAGGGGACATGACACATGACATGTAATTAAGACCTGATCACAAAAGGTAGAGAATGGTTATAAAGGGTATACATTGAGAAATTATGGAATTAGAGTTGACATAACTGATTATTTCATGTGGAGGGCTTTTTTTGGCAGAAAGTTTAGACCCATTCGACAAACATTTATTGAACACTAACTAAATGGCAGGCACTATTCCAGGCTATGGGGATACAATGGTAAGTAGAACAGAAAATTGCCTGACCTGCTTAGAGCTCACCTTGTGGTGAGGAGAATGAAGGAGATGGAAGGATTAGGCCAAGATCTTTGTTTGGAGAGACTGAGTTGAAATGATGTCTCTAAACAAAATAGTGAAAATAGAAGAGTAGATTGGGAATAAAGGTAATGAACTTAGTCACATATATTTTTAGTTTTGGTTCCTGGAAGATATACAGAGGGCATTTGGTAATACAGGACTGAATAGAGAAGAGAAGTGTTTGATATGCTAAAGAGAAAAGTAATAACCCATGGGACCAGGAAGCAAGAATGAATCAGAATGCAGGTAGAAAATTTGGCTTTGGTGAGAACAAACACATTTTCAGAATTGATGGAAACAAGTGAGAGTGAATATGCTTATATACTCTTTTGGTGGTAGACCATATGGATGTAAAATATTCAGTAAACTGATGTCTTATATTTTCTTTCTGATGAAGCAAACCATTTACTTATGGAAAGGAGGCCCAAGGAAGGTGGCAAAGGTGTGGCAAGTCAACACAAGGCAAGTGGAAGGCAATTGTTCAAGGTCAAATGAAATTATTGTTAAGTGGTGTTGAAAAGCCAGAAAAGCCAGGAAATTATGAGTGTAATGATGTCTATTAGCAATTACATAATTTTTTTTCTTAGTGAATCTTGGCAGCTTTGGTACGATAGTAAAGAAAGCAAATATTTAGAGTTTTGATTGATACAATGGTAAAATTTAGAAAGACACATGCAAGGAAGAAATAAAGAAGTGAATCAATTGAGAATCCTGGTTAAAGTAGTTTCAAGGGGATTGATGGGAGACCCAGCACGAATAAGGACTCACTTAAAATCAGTAGTGCGGTGGCAGCCAGGTTGAACAGGGAGGGATCAAGAAGCTAGAAGTTCCCATGGTGTTGGAGAATATTAATAAGTTGTTTAAGAATGCTTTTAAAATTATAAACATATTGTAAACATATTAACTATGTAAAATATACAAAATAAAAAATTATCAATAGACATTTCCTCAATCATCATATCACAGTGGTTAAGAGCAAGGCTTCTGGAGTTATAAGTTTAAATCCTGTCTCTGTCACTCACTAGCTGTGTTACCTTGTAATTCTCTGATCAATGTGCACACTCAATAAACATTTATTGTTGGTATTGTTATCTAATTGATTATTAACATAGAGAAATTTAGAGACCAGCCAATTTAATATTGCCATCTTACAAAGCATGAAGAGTTCAAGGTCGGTCACAAAGGTAGTTATTTCTGTTTCTTAATGTAATAGAATAACTTATTTCTTGATTTCTCTTCTGTGCTTCAAATTCTGATGTTCTTCCATAATAGATACTTACTGTTGTTCATGTTCTATTGTGCTCAGTTTTGAAAATATACTGTGAATTTCCTGACTAAATAATACAAAACAACAGGCAAACTGAGTCACTTGACTTCAGGACTAAAATAATTGGCAATGACCTGATAAAGTGTTTTCCCCTTGATAAGTGAGTAGTAAGATTTAGAAGAGTGAATGAGCAATTTCAGCCAATTTGAAATATTTTCTTTTTATTAGTTGTTAATTTCCAGTACAGTCGTTGAATTGTTCCCCAGCATAAAAAAAAAATGGGTCCTAATGTTAAATTCTCTGATTTATATTCAACTAGATTTGATGAATGCCAATGATACATCTACCATATTTAGATATTGCATATTACCCTATTGAAATCTTGTGATTAGTATCCCGATTTTACTGATGAATAAAGTGAAGATCAAATAGTTTGTTTTGTTTAAGATTATATAGTTAGTGAGTGGTTTGAATCTAATCTTCTTGGTTCAACTCCAGGGCTATTTCAGATATAAGTTGGTAATCATCAACAAACCACACTACCTTGAAAAATTTTTGTAATTTGTCTAAAAAAACTGTCACCAACATAATTCGTTATTTTCTTTTAAGTTAAATTCTTTGGTAGAATGGAAACTTATCCTTCTGGAATAGACACAGGATGTCAGATTTCCACATTGGTGTGTGCATTTCCTTAAGCATAGTTTTCCCCTTTTTTTCTTTTCTTTTCTTTTCTTTTTTCTTTTTTCTTTTTTTTTTCTTTTTCTCTTTTTCCTTTTTTTTTTTTTTTGTCAAGAATCCAATCCAAACACCCAACAGAAGTTGCTCTGAAGAGAAAGCAAAAGTGGGACTTTTTTCATCACATTTCTAAGTCAAAGGAAAGTTAAGAAGGGATTATCTGAATACCTGGGGAAAGCCAAATTGGGTTGAACTGAGATATGCTGTCAATGAAAAATACTCAATTTTGTAGATAGTATGAAAATGTTAAGTGGGTCATTAACATTTTATATTAAATGTTGAAATAAGATTCTAGATGTATTGATTTTAATAAAATAATTATAATTACATTCATCTGTTTCTTTTTACTTTTTAAAATATGACTACTAGAAAATCTAAAATTACATATTTGACTTGCTCAGGTAGCTCACATTATATTTCTATTGGGAAATGCAGCTCTCTAGTAATCTGTGGTTAATAACCATTCTCTCCCTCTCTTTCTTAACATAAGATAAGATGCTGGATTTTTTTCCTATATAAGTTTAGTGTAGCCCCAATGAGAAATCTACTGTTATTTGAACTGGCGTTCCCTATAAATAATGCCATTTTCCTCTTGCTTTCACAATTATTTTTGTTTTTAGTTTTCAGAAATCTGATTCCAATGTGGCTTGAAGTGATTTTCTTTTTTTTTTTTTTTCAGTTATCCTTTGGAATTTACTCAGCTTCCGGACTCTCTCTCTCTCTCTCTCCCGCCTCCCTCCCTCCCTCCTCCCTCTCATCTCCTCTGGGATTTTTTTTTAAATTAAGTTTATTGGGGTGGAGTAACATTGGTTTATATAATTATATAATTTTCAGGTGTACATTATCATTTGACATCTGTATATTCGATTGTGTGTTTATGACCCAAAGTCCAGTTTCCTTCAGCTACCATATATTTGATCCCCTTTACCCACTTCACCCTCCCTCTAAACCCTATCTTTGACCCACTTTACCCCCTCTACCCCTCTGTCCTTCCCCACCCCACTAGTAATCACTAGTCTATAGTCCATGTTCATGAGTCTCTGTTTGTTTCTCCTGCTCATTTGTTGCTTTTAGGTTTATATCCCACATATAAGTGATATCATGTGATTTTCAACTTTTTCTGTCTGACTTATTTTGCTTAGCATGATTATCTGACGAGGTCCATCCATGTCGTTGCAAATGTCAGTATTTCATCTCTTCTTATGGCTGAGTGATATTCTATTGTATATATGTACCACAGCTTCTCTTAGCCAGTCATCTATCGTAGGACACTTTGGTTGCTTCCATGTCCTGACCACTGTGAATAATGCTGCTATGAACATTGGTGTGCAAATATCTTTTTGGATGTGGGTTTTCAAGTCTTTAGAGCAAATATCCAGTGGAGGGATTGCTGGATCATTTGGTAGATCAATTCTTAGTTTTCTATTGCCTTTTCTTTTTAAGGCTAACATATATATATTTATTTATAATAATTATATATAATATATATATAAATAAATATATATATAAGGCTAACATATATATGCTTATATATATATAAGTATACATATATAAATTTATATATATATATATATATATATATATATATATATATATATATAATTTTTTTTATCCACTCATCCATCGACGGACACTGAAGTTGTTTCCATTTCTTGGCTATTGTATATAATGCTGCAATGAACACAGAAGTGAAGATTACCTCTTTGAGATACTGATTTCCTTCCCTTGGGACATGTAACTAGAAGTAGAACTAGTGGGTCATATGGCAGTTCTGTTTTGAATTTTTGGAGGAAACTTCCATAGTGTTTTCCATAATGGCTATACCGATTTGCATTCCCCCGATAGTGCGGAAGTGCTCTCTGTTCTCCATGTTCTTACCAACACTTGTTAACTTTTATCTTTTTGATAACAGCCATTCTGACAGGTGCGAGGTAATATCTCATTGTGGTTTTATTTCTATTTCCTTGACGATTAGTGATGTTGAGCACTTTTTCATATACTTGTTGACCATTGTATGTCTTCTTTTCAGAAATGTTTATTCAGGTCATTAGCCCACTTTTAAATTGAGGGGTTTTTTTTTGTATTGAATTGAGTTCTCATATATTTTGGATATTAACCCCTTATTAGATATACAGCTTGCAAATATTTTCTCCCATTCCTTAGGTTGCCTTTTCATTCTGTTGATTGTTTCCTTTTTGTGCAAAAGCTTTTTAGTTTGATGCAACCTCATTTGTTTACTTTTGCTTTCCTTGCCTATGCTGCTTTTGCTGTCATATCCAAACAATCACTGGCCAGAGCGATGTCAAGAATCTTTATTCTTATGTTTCCTTTCAGTACTTTTATGGTTTAAGAGCTTACATTTAAGTCTTTAATCCATTTGGAGTTGATTTTTATATAAGGTGTGAGATAAGGTCTAATTTCAATCTTCTACATGTGGACAGCCAGAGTTCCCAATACAATTTAATGAAAAGATTATCCTTTCCTCATGTGTGTTCCTGGCACCCCTGTTGAAGATCAGCTGAACACAGATATGTGGATTCATTTCTAAGATCTCTATTCCATTACATTGGTCTATATGTCCGTTTTTTCTGCCAGTAGCATACTGTTTTCACTACTGTAGATTTTTAATATATTTTGAAATCAGGCAGTATTCCTCCAGCTTCATCCTTCTTCAAGATTGCTTTGGCTATTCAGCATCTTTTGTGATTCTATGTGACTTTTAGGATTTAAAAAAATTCTGCAAAGAATACCACTGCGTTTTGATACAGATTGCATTGATTCTGTAGATCATTTTGGGTAGTACGGACATTTGAATATTTATTTTCAAATCCACGAGCATGTAATATCTTTCCATTTATCTACATCTTTAATTTCCTTCATCAGTGTTTTATATGTTTCAATATACAAGTCTTTCAACTCTTTAATTACGTTTATTACCAAGTATTTTATTGCTTTTTGTTGCTATTGTAAGTGGGATTTTATTAATTTCCTTTTTGCTTAGCTTGTTACTTGTGTATAGAAATGTGACTGATTTTGTTGATTTTGTACCCTACAATTTTACTGAATTCATTTATTAGTTTATCAGTTTTTTGTTGTTGTTGAATATTTAGAATTTTATGCATGTATGATCATGTCATCTACAAAGATAATTTCACTTTCTTTCTGATGTGGGTAAGTTTTCTTTTTCTTGTCTAATTTCTCTGTTTAAGACTTTCAATACTGTGTTAAATATAAGTTGTGAGAGTGGGCATCCTTGCTTTGTATCAGATCTTAGAAGGAAAGCTTTCAGTTTTTCACCATTTATTATAATGTCAGCTGTGGCATTTCCATATGTAGCCTTTATTGTGTTGAGATAAGTTCCTTTTATACCTATTTTATTCAGTTTTAATCATGAATGAATGTTGAGCTTTGTCAAATGCTACTAAGATGATCAAATGGTGTTTTCAATGAAGCAGTTTTATGAGGGCAGTTATAATGTCCTTGTCAGATAATTCCAATATCTGATTCATCTCAGTGTTGGCAACTATTGATGCTTTTTTCTCAGTCAAGTTATGACTATCATGGTTCTTGGTATAATGAGTGGCATTTTTATTGCATCCTGGACATCTGAGATACTATTTAATTTTCTATTTTAAGTAGGCAGTTTCTTATTGATGTGCAGCATAAAGGCTGGGTAGGTGTGCATGTTCATTTCCTCACTGGATCCCACTGGTACCACCATGACAAAAGCAGGACACTGACTCACACTGCCTCATTATAGCTAGGTAAAGTTCAGCTTCCCTCCTGAACTCCAATGACACCTTCCTGGCTAAAGTTGGGCCACTAAGATTTTAAAGTTGTTGTCTTAATCTAGACTACTCTCGTTCTGATTCTATTATCTTATTAGAAATCAATTTCCTAATCAGAGAAAATAACCAATATGATTTCTAATTAGGAAAAGAAAAAATTTTTTTAAAGATTAAATTTCCTTTCATCTTTCAAGAAATAGTTTACCTAACAAAATCTTTGTTCATTACCTACTATACACAATGCAGTTTTCATTAACTGGTTTTACTTAATTTATGAGTTTATTTTTCACCACATAAATAGGGTATACCTGAAGCTAACCACTGTAGGTGAAACTAATTTCCTAAAGTCCCATGAATCTACCTCATGTGTCAGAATAAAAATTAATGGAATATGACATAACTAATATAATGAATTAAAAAGAGATATTTTGTCTATGGCCATGCTATCCTGAACAAGTCTGATCCCGTCTGATCTTGGAAGCTAACCAGAGTCAGTCCTGGTTAGTACTTGGATGGGAGATCACCTAGGAAGACCAGGTGCTATAAGTGTAAAAAATAAAAATTAAGAGGTTGTAAGCTGACAAGGTCCTTGCAATCTATGAGGTCAACCAAGGGTTGCCTTGAAAATGAAAAAGATATTTTATCATTTCAAATGTATTAAAACTTTTCAAGTTTTCTGTTACCTGTTTGTGTTGGATTGAGAAAAATGGGTTTCATCCTGACTTCCATCAGCCACAGGCCTGCTCTCCTTTCTGTCACATCCAATCTTCTTATTCATTGAATTTACTATACAGATTTTCTTTTAAAATGAAGTATGTACTTATAAGAAATAATTTGTTTTTGTATATTGTATACTTTTGAGCCTAATTCTTATTTATTTTTTGACTTTAAGGAGAAATATTAACCCTCTAACGTGAGCTAAGAGGATCTTCCTTTTATATACTTCTCAATACTACTCAATTTGCTTTTGCAGTAGAGCAGGCTAGTACACAAGATATGTGAGCAACTGCTCTTATCTTATTTTAGGTTCATAGCTTTTCAGATATGAATGATGTGAGTGCAAATTTCCCCAGCCCTGACATGAGAATTTCTTAGTGCTAAACTTTTGCAAACATGTATCATTGAGTTGTGTGGCTAACTGAATTACACCTCTAACACTGGCTTAAGTGAATTTACTCCTACTAATGACTCTGTTACGTGAATTAACCCTAGAAAAATAATTGCATGGGATCAGCATACCTCTTTTTCTCTACTCTTCTCTTGCTTTCTATTCCTTTCTATCACCCCCTCACCCTAACCCCAAGGGACCACTGTTGTCTTAATGTTTTATGATAGTGTAATGAAAAAAGCCCTGAACCAGAGTCAGGAGTCTTAGGAATTAGTTCTGGATTTGTGCTTAACTAGGTGTGTGAGCCTTTACTTAGCCTCAATTTTATTATCTATAAAATGATGTGTTTAGACTAGATGTTTTATTTTCCTTCTAATCCTAAATTTCTTTCTAATATTAAATTTATAGAACTATGATTTATTTAAGAGGATAAATAAATTAGGTAAAACTAAATCATAATACATTATTATTGCCTTCATGTACTTTCTAAAACAATCCGCATTAAATAGGCTTTAAAAAGGTCATGTTTATAATAAAGAAATGAAGATTTTATCACAGAATTTTAGGCAATGCTATTTAGGAGATTTGGGGGTTACAGTAGCTCTCATAGCTCATGTACACTGTATCCATTTATATATATATGTGTATACACACACACACACACACACACACACGCACAAGATTATTCAAGCCAAATGTTAGAAGTACATGAATTGGAAACACATGGGAACTTTGCTAGTACAGAGTGGTATTGCACCTGTTTGTGTTGGGTTGAGAAAAATGGGTTTCATCCTGACTTCCATCAGCCACAGGCCTGCCCTCCTTTCTGTCACATCCAACCTTCCAAGTATGAACAGGGTCGACACGTGAGCCTTTAAGCTTCTCTATTCACTATATGAAGAATCCAGATAGCTCATTTTCTAACACTTTGCCTTTTAGAATCCTCCACTAAGTTCCAATAATGGAATCATGAACCTTTCTATCCTTGACAAAAAATCAACAAAGGAAAAGAGGCCAAAGTCTATTTTCTAATGATATAAAGCTTATTTTCCATAATACTCATTCTGCACTGATAAAATAGATTTAAGAGCGGGGAAACTCAAGTAACCATGCCTTTGAAGGAATTCTACTAAAAAAAAAACTAGGACAGTTGTGACAACTGTCCTAGACTTTGTGAAGGGGTTTATAACAAATGTACATGATTCTAAGTACTATTATTGGAGAGAAGTGAGTACATCAGAAATTGTTTGATTTTCACTTTATTCTGCATTCTTGGACACAAATAAATTTAAGCAGAAAGAAATTCAAAATCAAGTTTTCTAACATAAATTTATCAGCTATCTAGGACTCACCTTATTTAATCTGGGAGCTATCACAGGGATTGACCTTATTTAAACTGGGAGTCATCACTGCTTAAATTCTTACCTTTTAAATGTAAATATAAAATGCTAATCACAATATATAAGCAATTACTACTGTCTGCTGCAGCTACTTTTTTTTAAGTGCACTTCATTTTGCAGATGGTGACAGCTCTACTAACACATCTATTGTTAGCGTGAAGTCAAGCGATCATCTGTGTAGGTGGTTGTGTGGGAGCAATGCTAAGATTTATAAGGATTTTCTCCCACATTGGCAATCCACGTTGAACAGAGAGCCATATGAAACAATTTTCTGTTCCCTAGCATTTTTAATCATTCACTTAATTGTAATAATATAAAATTCTCAATTAAAGTTTGCCATTTTCCCACTCAGATATTATCTTCATCTTTTAAAAAAGCTCTTATAAGTTTATCAAAGATAGAAATTCAGGAAAGAAAATAGTAATTATATTCAGCCTGTCAGTTATAATATTAAAAAATTATTACGAGGTTGCATCAATAATGATATACTTGGATTTAAAAATTGAAGAGGAAGTTTTTAAGAGACACTGCTTATTTTAAAATCTTTCATATAACTCTGTAGTGGCAAAAAAATACAGAGTACTTCTGACATCTTTTTCATTATTAAGATATTTGTCCCAATTTAGGTATTATCTCAGGGGAAAACAGGGTCAAATAAGGCTCTTTCCAGCAAATTTTCTTTTCTCTCACTGCTTTGGTATTGCCCATATCTGGACACAGGACAAAAGCACTGGCCAACCTGACCCTCTTCTAGACCTAGAGTGTGTGTGATCCAAGGTTTTGAGAAACCTTTAGGATTCATTGGCTCTGGTGGTGAAAGACTATAGGATTGCTATACAAACATTATCAAGGTCTTCTAAAGCTGCCAGGTTCCATTCTGGACCAACCATACCTGGCTCTTTGCATTTCCCGTCAAGACCACGGATTCTTCTATCTCTTTCCAATGCGTTATGCTTAAGTGACCCCACTTTTAAAATTGCTTTCAGTCAAAAAATCTGTGAGTGGTAAACAATACTATATAAACGTCATATTTGATCTGAGGTAAGGGTCTTTAGAAATTCATCAAATCCTTTTGTTACAGTGAAAAGAGATCCAGGCCTAGGCTTAAGATGAATTGCCCAATGAAGCTAGCTAATATGGGACCAAAATTGAGCCTTGAAAATCAGGTCTTTTGATATAAGATCCACTGATAGGTTAATTTGATTTACTTCTAGCAATTCATGATATGATCATTCTTTTCATTCAGGTCCCTGAAAATTAGATAGGTTTTATTCTCTAATATCTCAATATTTTATAATTTTTCATTTCTGCGTTCCTCAGTAGCTGCACTTAATACATTTCTGAATTTTTGTTATTTAAATTTTCTGGCTTACCTTGAGTTTTCCACATTTTTCTTTGTGACCTTTAGCAAATTACTTAACTTTTTTTTGTCTTGCTTTATCCTACTGTTGTGAGGATTACATGAGTTAATATACATGAAGCATTTAGAATAGTATAGATCTCGTGATAAATACTATATAAATGACAACTAGTAATACTGTTATTTTTTATGGTTGCTGTTGTTATTTAATAGTGTAACCATATAAATAAATCGCTATTTCTGCTTCCTTTTGGTATTATTATCCTCTTACATGTACTTTAAAAAATTTATACTATTATTATGTTTCTAAAAACATTCTCTTTCAAAAAATGCAAAAATGATTTGCAGCCACTAAGCTAGATAATTTAGTTTCATACAAATAATTTGGAGGGGAGAAAAACTAAACAATCAGCCAAACTAAAACTATCCCCACAAATAATAACAACTGAAGGGTGACAAAAGCAAAATTGAAAGAAAACTTTAAAAGTGGTTTATATGCAAATATCACTCATATCATGTATTGTTTTAAACTGAGATACACTTGTGGATTGGGAAATAGAAATTTAGATTATAATAAAAAACACTAAAGTTAATTTTTAAACACAATTACCACCATTTTTATTAGGCTGACTCTTCCAAGGTTGAGACAGCCAATGAAGCTATCAGTTTGAAACTTTATTGAAAGATATATATGATGTCATCTGATTTAGAAAGGTTTGATTTTATCACTACGAAATAATCTATAAAAGAACCACACCTTAATTTCATGGCTTAAATTCTAAATTCACTTAGCTTTGTATCTTCAAAAGTGCAAATAAAAAATTCAACATTAATAAACAATTAAAATGGATTATGTTAAAATTACAAGAAAAATAAAAATATGAAATAGATAAATAAATCATATTTCCTTCTTTATTTGGACATTTAAATTGCTGAAGGAGTGGCAATTTTGTAATTCCTAGCCAAAAAATAGAAGACTAAATAGTTCTTAAAATAGTCAGGTATTCCATATTAATGTAATTGAAGCAGCGGTAGCTGTGTCTCCTTTCCAGGTCAGTTCGGAAGTGATCCCTCAATTCATCAGCCTAGTTTATATCATCGCTAAAAATAACAGCATAGCATTTTCTCCCTAAAGTCGATTTAGGGAACAAATGTACTGTAATAATTACAGCCATTATTTGTGGCAATTTTCCTGAGTCCTGAAATGAATGCAAATATTTAGGAATAAGAATCATCGAGTCATCCTGGATAACTATCTGACACTTTGACTTTGGAATGCAGTGTGCTTTTTTACTGTAGTTGATGTTATGGTAAAATGGAAGACAATCTTAGTAAAGAATCATCTAAAATTTGCAATTGTAAGAAAAACATAGGAAAAGCTATCAAATATAAAAAAAAACCTTCCATTATCTCAGGCCAAATCACACCGTAGTGTTTATCAATGCAAGCAAAAATAGATATTTGATTGCTAATTGTAGAAGCAGTCAAAATCTCTGGAAATACTGGGATGTAATAAAAACTGTGTAAATATTGAAATTATATTCACAAAAGTTAAAAATAGTATTGACTTACTAAGTTTAGATTGGAAAGCAAATCAAATCAGATATGAGTTGTTCAGTATTTGCTTTAGTATAGAAAGGTTCTTAATTTTAAAAACAAATCAAAAGATATATCACGAGTAAATCTTAAGGTCAATAAGAGACTTTTGGACAACCTCTATGCCTTTGTATGGAAGTCTTCAGAGTCTCTCACAATAAATGCCAAAGCTTTATGGTCTCAAAAACACATACAGCTCCTTCCACCCTCCCCCCTAAAAATAAATTCTTCTAAGTAATCTACCTCTAGGGAAATTGTCAGCAAGATTATTTGACACTCTTTACAATTGCAAATTAATGTGGCCCTTTTCATTGCTTCTCTTCAGTTCCCTTTCGGGGATGGCTGACTTTTCCCCTCTTTGTTGTTTTCTGGTATCACAGCAAATAGGGACCTGGTTTGTACCTATAGAAAATTATTGTTGATACAATCATTTGCCAAAACCTAGAAAGTGGCTAAGCAGGCATTTACTAAAAGTCACAATCTTTAAGAAGCAACAAGTCCTAGATCAAAGGCAAATGCAAAATGAGAAAGGTTAGTAAGAAAGAAATTGGACTTGATTAATGTGCATTTCCTGTAGTAGGCACTCAACCAATATTTTTAACTGTTGAAGACATTAGAGTCAAGAATATCTTTTTTCTTTATCATAATAGGAAAACATCAGGTATTAGTAAGAGTGACCTAAATTCTGACATTGCCCTCACAGTCTCTCAAACAAGTAGTTTTGAGAGAATTAAGTGAAATGTAATAGTTGGTAAAGCTATTTTAAAACATATGTAATACTATCTGACCAAGGTGTCAGGCAATCAACTTGCCCAACTTAGAGTTAAATGTCTGCCTGTGGAAGTTTCCTGAGCCCATCTTCTCTGAGGTTTATACTTCTCTCTCTTGTTCCTCAACAAGCAAACAATTAGATTTCCAGTCTTCATGGACAAGAATATTTAAACAATATTAGAAATTTATTCGACCTTGAAAGCATAGCAAGGTATCTGAGGCACAGATAATCTTTCTATGTGCTATTTCATTTTGAAATGTTACTTTCTATATTGTCTCAATGCAAGCTTTCAGTTTTAATACTCTTTCTAGTTAAATAAGGAAATATAAGCAGTCTTACTATATATAGATTTATTTTTGCATAACCAAAACTGTAATCAAATGTATAAACAATATGAAATGAAAGAAATCAGCTCTCTTGTTTAAGTCTTTCCCAATTCTGCCTAAGTTAAAATATTAAGTTCGGAGGTTGTGAATGGAGGTGGATGGCAAAAAGGGAAGGGGTTTGTGAAACAATTTTTGAAGCTTAGCAAATACTAAAAATCAAGGAGTAATTTAAAAAGATTGAGTGAATCACATTCTTTTAAGATATATGTATCTCCAAGATTAAAGTGGTACTAAAACTTTTGGGTCAAAGTAGATGACTGAGCACGCGTATTAATTTCTCTCTCCAATTCCAAATATATTAAAAATGCTATATAAAGTATTCTGAGAATATTAAATGAAAATATATAGATGATATATAATATTGTATGCCAACCTTAACTGAAAATAAAATTTAAAAATACATAGATGAATACACAAGCAAAAACGGGAATTTTCAGAGTGCTAGAAATAATAAGGTGACACCAAATAGAAATTGGAAGCTGTGGCGTTAATGCCTGCTTCAGGATAGAAATGGAGGTCACAAGCCCCAGTGCTGTTGGAAGCCAGACTAGAATACCCTGCAGTAAGCTGGAAGCCTGATCTATGCTTCTCGTTCCTGAGAAGAAACCTTAAAACTTCTCCTAGTCAGCTGAGCGGATTATTTGCCAATTTCATGTGGCCTGCCTAATATCATGGGTGGAAAAACTTATATTTGAAAGATGGGAATTCTCAGCTTATGACAATGTTCTGTGTGTGGCCCAACAAGTGATATTCACTTGTGTGGAAACTCTAGCCCTAAATATTAAAAATTGAATTTCGAAGTGTTTCAAACAACTCCCATAGAGAAGATTCTCAAACAGATCACACAAGAGGAAAAACGTCTATGGGAGAATAATGTTAGTGGAAGTTGAGCTCATAGACAAGAATAACAACAAATGTGGAGGCCAAAACCACAAGAGATAGTCTGCAGACCCAAAAGTTGTATTAGTGTTTGGTATGAATGAACAGTATGTCTAAAACAGCACAATGTTTTCCAAATAGATTTCATTGAAAACATCTGCTCATTTTTCTTTAGTCAAATATATTTTATACATATTAAAGCATGTATATTATACACTTACTACCTTTGTGACTTTGGGTAAGTTAATTATTTCCTGTGGCTTGTTTTCCTTATTTGCCAAAGGGCTTTGGTGAGGGTTAAATAAATTACTATAGTTGAAGCATTTTAATAGTTTCTGGCACATAGGAAGCACTCAATAAGTAATTAGATAGAAGACAGATAGACAGACGAAAACTGTTAACAATTATCTCCAGGACATGGGGTGGTAGAAAAAAAGGGGGACTTTTAGTTCTCAATTTTTGACCTTTATATGTACTGTTTTAATCCTTTTTGTGCAAGTTTTTATCACTTTATAATTATAGCCAATCTAGTTAAAAATAAAGAGAATCAAAACAAAGAAAAACTCCCACAAACATTTCTATTCCACAGTCTATTAAGGGAGAAGTTAAAGCAAGAAAACGAAGATACTGGGGAGACATAGAAAGGATGAAGGGTGACTGATGGCCCTATAAGGACACCTGAATAGAGCGAAGATGAAAGAGTCAGACTTAGTGTGGTTGATGAAAAAGGAAGTCAGCAGGTTCTGCAATATTAGTAACACTCTGATCATGAGGAATTGTTCACTGGAACCGTTTGTTACCCTGTTTACACTCCTGAACAGAGTACTTTAAATTACTAATTAGCTATTGTACATATCTGTTCTAACTTTCCTTTAACTCTAAAACTTTAAAGTCTCAACCTGTTTGACAGAAACAGAAAAGAGATTTTTAAGATGAAAAATATCAAAGGCAGCAGAGAAGACACATCTCTGCCTCAGTATGAAAGGGATGAGTTTCTAGATGTCTCCAACAATGGCCAAAGAGGCCTGGATAACTGCATAGTTACAGGAAGTGATGGAAATGCTGAGAGAATTCAGTAGGTAAGTAAAAGGAGGAAAGTATGCTCATTGTTTTGGCAGGGAAGTTTTCTAATCTTTGTTGGGTTTCCAGTCTTGAAACTCATTTATTTGCTTTCCTTGACACTGTATTTCAATCTTCTTCTTAATCTTTCACATTTCTCTCTGCTCTGCTAGATTTTGATAAAACGGGTTGCCCTCAAGTTTATCCCTGGATATTCTCTCAACACTATCTGCCTTATTTTCCAAGATGTAATTCTCTAGTCCCACAGTTTTGAGTGCTATCACTGTTGTGACTACTTCCAAATAGTCATCAAAATCCCTGACCTCTTTCTTGAGTGCCAGGCTGGTAGATGCAATGACTTATTTGACATCTCCACTTGGATATCTATTAGACAGAGGCTTGCCAGAATTAGCAATATTTGGGGCACATATACGAAAACATTATCATTTATTTGAAATTCCAACTTCACTGGATGAGCAACCTGTATTTCCATCTTGTAAACCTAAATAGGCATTTCAATCTTAATATGCCTAAACCAAATATCTCACCTGTATTAATAAGAACTCTTGCTTACAAGGGAAAGAAATCTAACTCAAATTGTCTTAAGTATGTGAAAGTTAATTTTTAGAATGGATAACTGAAAGATCCCGAAGTCAATTTGGCTTCAGACATAGGGCTTTGGGGGATTAAAAATATCAGGGCCTGGTATCTCATTCTACCACTTGGCCTGGTTTGCCCCTGCATTGGCCTCATTCTCTTTTATGCTCTTTCGGTGTAGTAACCACTAGCTGTTCCAGACTGAGATCTTAGTAATTTACCATTCTCTATAGAAAAAGAGCATTTGTCTCCATTAGTTCAGTCCAAAAATCTCAGAGTTTCACCTAACTGGGCCAAATGTGGTCACTAAATCAGTCACTTTGGTGGGCGATTTGAAAATGCTTATCAGCCAAGCTTGCATTTCATACCCATATCTAAGCTAAGAATTAGAGGAAGTTCCACACGAACAAGATGGCTGGCTGGGTAAGAGGAGGGAGACTCCTCAATAAAAAAAAAAATCAAGATGCTATATTTAGAAGTGGGAATGGAAGCTGAACAGAAAAAAATAAGTCATGTTCTGTATTCCTCCAAAGTCCATGTGTCAATAAGAGGAATGGCTCTTTAATTGCTCAAGTAAAAAATTTAGCAGTCTTTTTTAGTTTTGATTCACCCAGTAAATTAATCCATTTGCAAACACTATCTATTATTTCTCTTAAATCAGTCCAATTCTCTCCTATTCTAGGTAACCATAATCTCATTCCTGGATGAATGACCTAATCTCCTATTTGGAATTCCTGCTTCCACCTTATAAAATCCATTCTCCTTATAGCAGTATGAACAATTTTTAAAAATCATAAATCTAACTGTGCCATCGCCTTGCTTAACATCATTATTCCATGGCTTCCATTTACACTCTAAGTCCCTCTGGGATCTGTTTCTTGCCTAACCATAGACATCATTTTATACACTCTTTTGCCTGCAAACCTTGCTTACTACATCTCAACCTTCTTAAAGTACTTTGAAAATACCAAAGGCATCCCTTTGTTAGAGCCTTTTCATTTGCTAGTTTCTTCCACTTAGAAGATTTTTTAGTCAAAAAATATATAGCTGCTTTTCTCATCCCTCAAGCTTCAGCTCAAAGACCACCTCTTCAGATATGCCTTCCTAAATACCCTATATAAATAAAATGCCCAGTTACTACCACATTTCCCTGTATATGCTACACAATGCATAATGGTAAGACATTATCTTGTTTATACAGTTTTTCACTTTTTAAAATATACCTTTAATGACTAGAATAAAAGATCCAATGTAAGAAACTTGTTTGTCTTTCTCCACACTGAATCCACAGACTAAAGCCAGGGCCTATTCCTTAGTAAGTTGATAGTTGCTGAATAAGCACATTAATAAATGAGTGTAAGAGCTATAGTTAAATTGCTACTTTGTATTTTGTGTGTTGGCCATATATCAAAATAAGTGCTTCGACATCAATTTGGAAGTGGCTTACCAATGTATTATAAGATAAAGGAAATTGCTCCCCTAAATTTTATAGTCAAATATTTGGGATAAATTAGAGGACTATGATTTCATTCATCTACTATTTATTCAGCAGGAGATAAAATGGGAGTATAGGAGTTAGGGCTAAAATTTTATGAAACTGATTGCTACAAAAGATGTGACATCATGTAAGTGATCTTCAAAGAATCTTTATCTGGTGATGTTGCAAAGAATGAGATAAAATTGAGAAGAAATTAGATTTTGTTGCAAATTACTTTTTCATCTAACTAGTAGAGAATTATGAAAAGATGCAATCCATTACTTCGATTAGGAATCCTTTTGAATATGCTCTTGTATGAGGGTCAAATGAAAAAGTTAAGTACTGGGTAGTTAACTTAAGGGAAGTAACCTTGACATAGATTAGGGATCAATTGAGTGTGTTCCCCATTACAAACTTCTTCTGATAAAATTAGGGTCAGTGCTAAGGCAAGAAATCTTTGGTATTTAGAAAAGCATCTCAGACCATAGAAAACATCAAAGTAGATACTGCATCCTCCATAATTATTTCCAGGAGATAGGACTGTATATTTTAGAATATTAATGAGAGCATGTCTTATGTATTTGGTTACATTCTTCCTTGTTTTTTAAAACCAAACAAATATACAACACAACAAAAGGATTGAGGTAGAGGATTCTAATATACTTGTCATCAATCCAATTTTAAAATTATAACTATTAAACTTTGAGAGTAAGAAGCTTTATACAAAGTAGAACAAAATACAAAAATTCTGTAAATAGAGCTAACACCATTTTATAGTTTCTCTTAAGCTTACTGAATAATATACTTATTCATCTATAGAATAAATTTTTATTGATTGCTTAAGATTTTCGAGCTCTGTGCTTGGGCACAGAAGAAGATAATTTGAAAAATGACAATTTCTGTACTTAAGATCATTTAGTCTATTGTGGAATATACACACACACACACACACACATACATACATATGTATATATATGCAAATGTGTATATATATATATGCAAATGATTGCAATGAAATGATACATATAGGCTCAGAGCAGAGTTAAGGAGGCTTTTTCTAGGGATTTTAGGGAGAGTTCAGAGAAGTCATAACATGTGGATGGAGCCTATTTTCAAGGATTTTAGAAAAGGACAACACTATATGCAAAGAGAAACCCATGTTTAAAATCACAAAGACAAAGAAAAACAGCATGTGGCACATACTGGGGAACATACATTTGTTTGATATTTTGACTAATATTTACTCAACTCTTACTATGTGTTAGGCACTATTGAAGGTCCCAGGGATAAAGCAGAGATTATTACAGATTTGAGGCATCATTAGGCAGCCATCTCAGTGGGACCTGATGACACATTGGAAATGGGAGGGGAGGGAAAAGACAAATGAAGGATGAGCCTAGTCACAATAGCAAGAATAGTTTCCTGGGAAGAAGTAAAAATTGATCATAGTTCTACTTTGTTTTGATGCTAACCTCAACATTTCAAATATCAAAAAACTCAAATTAATGTTTTCTGTAATTATTTCTACTATCATTTAAAAATTAAAATATTACCACTTTCTCATTTAAAAAATACAAATATAAACCAAATAATATTCATTCTTTCTTGCTTATTAACCTCTCCTACTAATTCATTAACTGGCTATCTTTGCTTCAAGACCTACCAAGTCCTTGACCAAGAATGTCATTCTCACTTCTTTTAATGGTCTTATTAAAAAAAGAAAATCTGGGATTAAATCTTAGTTCCCTTACAGCTCTAACAAATTATGATACTATAAACATGAAAAATCCAGTGTTTAAATATGATATTAGACAGTACCACTCAAAGGGTATAGATCTATGTGTTTTTTTGACTAGTCCACAATGAAATACAGAAATTGAGACAAAATCTTTAGAAAATTTTTATAGCACTTTCACAGAGTAATTATGCCTTTTTAATCTAATAATAATTTAAAGATAGGTTTATAGTTTGTATGTTTCTTTTTGATTATATTTACAAATTATTACTCCATTAAAAATTGTCCATCTATGAGAAATTGGTAATTATATTTAAAAAGTGAATTAACAAATAAAAACAACCTGTCCTTTGCTGGAAATATTTGAAAAACACTGATATGAGACATTTTGTTGATATTTAGAGTATGGCTATCTTTAACTGCCATTCTTCCAGAATGCCTATTCAATTTCGATTTTTTTGTGGAATTCCAAGTTGCAACAAATTATGGCTAAATACACACTTTCTATATCTAACCATCTTGTACTCTTTAATTTATGTTTAGCTTTAGCTTTTAACTTTGTCTTCCTAGTCTTCCTATTGTGCAAAAAAAAAATAAATAAATAAATAAAAAAGAAAGAAAAAGGCTTGAATCTCATGGATACTATTTTGAAGGCACAGATTCCATTATGTAGGCTCTGCATTCCTTACGTTGTCATGTGGGGACTAAGAAAACACCTTCAGCTTAGCTTTTAAAGGGCATGCTCATCAGAGTGAGGTTGTAAGGCTTATGTGGTTTCAGATTTAAAGCACGTAGGAAAGCTTGTTAACAGGATGATGATGCAGAGAGATGATGGCAAAGTGTGCATTTAGAACGCAAACAAGAATGGCTGTTCAGTCCTGCTGCATCTTGCAGTGCTATTTCAGGTGATACCTAGTCGATATAAGAGCAAATTTTGAAGATAAAAAATTGAACTATAGATGTTAAATCCATGCAAGCATCATTAGTGTCGTTTAAAACTCTTCAAAAATGCACCTTTATTTTGTTTTTTTTTCATTAGACACAGCTCAGCCATTCCTAAGGAGTATCTAACAAAGGGTCATACGTGAATATAAGCTTAATAAGCTTGTGAATTATAAATGAAAAAAATTAAAAATCAGAAAATCATTACTAGACAGTAATCACAAAGAAATATTTAACATTGTATGTGATTTTTTGTTGTTGTTTTATAGAGATTTTGAATCTTTAGTGTGTACAAGAATCAGCTGGTCAAATCAATCCTCAAATTCTGATGCAGTGATTGTGGGGTAGATCTGGAATTCTGCATGTTTAATGAGTGCCACGGATGTGACTAGAGCATAAAACACCAGTGGTCTAACATCCGGGAACTAGAATGACCAAGGTCTCTATGTTATTATAATTGGCCAGAAGCTCACTGCTAGGCCATGTTCTCTTGTCGAACATAAACCACCTCATAGAACACCAACATCACACAAGGTCACACTGAGACTATGAATAAGTGAGATAAACAAGGTTACTGTGTCACCCACAAAATACCAAATATCTTCCTCTCTAGGCTAATGTGAATGACTGTTGCTTCTTCGCTCTATTCCTGCTCCAGTCTTCCTTTCTTATAGATATTTCAGATACCCAATCATGGAATTTCCCTGTCTTACTGACAGCACCTAGTCCAGAGCAAGTCTCCATTTCCTTAGACTGTCCCCAAGATTTCCTAACCAAATCCCAATTCCTCTATTCAGTCTTTTCTAACACCCTCTTACTGAGACATCACACACGTCCCTTGATATATATTTCCCCTCACTACAATGAATAATAAACTCAATTTGTTCCACCACAGTTATGTTCTTGGTTCTTTGACTGAAGGGTGCTGACACTTGTATCATAAATATAAATGTACGTGGTATCAAAAATTATGATTACCAATAAATATGACTTAAATATACATGATCACCGCACAACCTACAAACTATCAAAAAACATCTTTAGAAGTCCAAAGTTCACTCTTTTCTCCCAGTAGGCATCTAGCTTCTTAACTGCAGGGACAAAATCTTCACTATTTGCCTAGTATCTTCCACTAGAAGTCAGGTATCTAGTAAGTGCTCAGGAAATATGTGTGAAAGAAAAAATAAATAAAATGAAAAGAATTTTCCATAATTGATAAGTGTATTGGGAGATGTTCCCTATAGTAGGCAGAATAATGCTCCCCCACCACACACACACACACACACACACACACACACACACACACACACAGAAAGAAGTCCACATCCTAATCCTCAGAACCTGTGAATATATTACCTTACAGGCAAAAGGGACTTTGTAAATATGATTAAGTTAAGGATCTTGAGATGGGGAGTTTATTTTGGATTATCCAGGTAAGCTAAACATTACCACAAGAGTCCTTAGAAGAGGGTGGCAGGAAGGTCAGTCAGAGATGTTAAGAAAGAAGCAGAGAGGTTGGAGAGAGAAAAAAGAGAGAGAGACACAGAGGGAAAGGGAGAGACTAAGGAAAAGGTAAAGATGTAGGGAAATGGAGAGGGAGGAAGAGAGTTAAAGATGCTTTGAAGATGGAAGAAGATGCCACGAATCAAGAAATGCAGTTGCCTTCTAGAAGCTAGAAAAGGTAAGGAAATGGATTCTTCTCTAGAGGATCCAGAAGGAACACAGCCTTGCTAACATCTTGATTTTAGGACTTCTTACCACTAGAACTGTGAGATAATAAATTTATGTTATGTCATGCCAGTAAATGTGTGGCAATTTGTTATAGCAATAAGAGGAAAATAATATAACCTCAAAAAGTAGAAGACACTTTTTAGACAGCATTTTAATGTGTATATTAAGACAGGTCTGCCCACCAGCCTTCTCATGATAGGCCTCAGAGTTTGGATTATAAAGGTGATGAGGTCAGCCTGGGATTCTCATGTAAAAATATTAAACATCCTCTTAATCAGGACTTTATAATAACATAAATTTAATATATTAAACAATATATTCAAAGAATTAAATATCTGTACTATGCTAAACAATTAGCTGAATCATAAAGACAGATTAGATTACATACAGACATAAAGTATAGATTATATAAAATGTAGATTATATACAGATACGAATGTGATATGGCCTTGTTTTATTTTATATGGGTACAAGTGAGGCTATATTACTATCAAAAGTTTACTTAATAGTGACCCCCAAATTTATGTTAGCAGGACATCAACCTTCTTAAAAGTACAACCTTCAACAAGCATTTTATTCCTTTCCAGTGGATGTCACGCATCTGCTAAAATTAAGTCAGGACCAATTGACACAGGTATTTCCACTCCAGACCTGCTAAAGTTATCTGTGTTTTCACCTAGGGTTCTACTCAGTATATCTCCTCCCTCCTAGAGTTGTCTCCTCTCATAAAATTGAAAAATCCTCAAAATATTAAATATAGTCATTGGAGTCACATTATATTATTTTATATTCTTCCAGAAGTATGAACACTGTCCATCTTTTTTCCCTTGCTTCCAGAAGACAAAATACTTATGAAAAACTATTAGAAATAGAAATCAGAGGCAGAGAGATGGTTTCCTGGGCAACAGTTTTACAGATAGCTTGAATCTGAATCTCAATGTTAACTTGGCTGTAGTACTCCACAATAATTCATAACCCTCCTCTCTAGACTATTTTTGAAATCCTTGAATTCATTTAAAATATTTCCAAGCAGGCAATACTCACTGCTCTCTTTTGAGTCCTGTGCAATTATTATTGGGTCATGTTGGACCCCTGACTTCATTGTATCACAACTGATCTACTCTTAATGTCTTTAGTCTCTATGTCTGCTATTTTACAAAGTTACCTTTTAACTGCAGAATGTTGTCTATATGTTTCTATTGGTCTAGCTATCTCTATGTCTAACTGCTGAGATTCATTTAAATGCAGACATAATTCTTCCAGCTCATTATGCCTTCTGGTCTCTTCATCTCATGCTCCTAATTACCTGGTCTCACACACACACCCCTAATTACCTTCAATCTATTAGCTCCTTTCTAATTCTTTCCTTCCTATCTATGCTCTATCATGTGATCCATCATGACATCACCCTCCTTTCTCTTGTTCCTGCATTATATGTAACTTGTACAATTCCAACCCTGGATAATTTAACCTTTCCCCTCTCACTATTTGGACTACTAGTGGTTGCTGAAAAAGCACATTCAATTCTTTATATTTATTATGCAATAAACTTATGGTCTTTAAATTCATCTAGTTTCTCTTCTATTTTCTAATCACATCTTTCTTTCACTTACAGCAAGTTCCTCCCCTGTTTAACAAAAATAATGGAAGCTAACAGGCAGGAGCCTTCCCCGAAATCTTTACCACTAACCTACAAATTCTATGTAGACATCCACTATTATCTATATCCCCACCTCCACCCCAATCATTTACTAGACAAACTTTTAGCTTGGTCTGCTTAAAGAAATTGCTCCATCAAATATACTTTCTTTTTCCCTTTCCTGTATCTTTGACTTTTCCATCTGTTATTGGTTTGAACATTCCTCCCATCCTCCATCCTTGGGCTAGAGTGAGGAATCTAACTTCCTTGTGCTTTTATATATAGCTGTTCATTTTTTTCTATCATAATATTTATTACATTAAGTTGAAATTATCTTACTAGACCATCAATAAATTTGGAACTAAGCCATGTACTTTCCTATTTTCCCTACAGATCATGAGCACTCAGAGAGAGTGCCTTGAACTCTGCATCTCCGTGCTCCTAGTGTCTAGCATATAATACTCTTGTAAGAATGTTTATTGGCCAAATATTAAATGCATTAATTTATATATGAATTTGAACTCTTTAAGAAATGGCTACTTGCTTCAAAAGACCTCTTTCTCAGATTTCCTGTAAGAAGAATTTTACAGACCTTCCTGTTCAGAGAAGGGAAAAAAAACTTCAAATTTCAGTGGTCCTTGTTTATGTCTTTACTTGATATAGTCAATATATTGAGGGGAGGTTCCTTAAAATTTTGAAAAATAGACAAATATGATTTTCGGCATTGACATAAAATGAATGGGTCAGACCAGTCACTTCAAAGAGACGGACATGTCCAGTTTGCAGCTTGACTTTAAAATGTTTCTCTATATTAATGTATTTCAAGGCAGTCAATCCAAAGAGAATTTAGTTAGACATGAAAATATAAAGCAGGAGAGGGAGGAGGAAAAAAAGAGTGAATAAGAGGGTTGGATAAAGGGAGGGAAGGAAAGATATTGAGGCATTTATTGGTAGTATACATTCAAGCACCACTGAGGGGAAAGAAAAATAACAATTGAGATTAAGAATTCTATTCCATCATCAAGGTTTTTTCAATTGTAATTTGTATGCATCTGGATATCCTAGCTTGAGCCATAAACATCAGATATATGAAATCCCTTTGTTCAGTTTCAAATAATCTAGCCAATAATTTGGCTTCCATTGGCATGTTTGAGCATTTTAGTTTCTGCAATCATAATTAGTTTTTAAGGTAATATATTAGAATTCAGATTTTATATATATTAGTCTCAAAACCATTGTATATATGAATGTGTCCCCGTGGGTGATAGATGATGAAGTTTTTCTCAGCATGCTCAAAAATTTAGGTTTCTTAACCTACAACCAGCCTCTTAATGGTGATAGAACTAACTAGGAGATGAAGCTTCTCACAATATCACCTGAGGTTTCTTTCAGCAAGTGACTGGAGCGGGTCTGAGTCACCTTATGTGTACTCTCATTTTGTAAGCATAAAAATTCTTGTCTTGGTGACAACTCACCTATAGCTTCATTCACTTATTGCTTTGCAGGATGTTATTAACTCTTCCATGCTCATCTGTGTATTGCTCAAATTCATCAATTTTTAAGATGATTCTGTAAGTTGCCAAAATCAAGATCATAGCTTCGAAAGTCTAGAAACATAATTGGTAAAAAAAAAAAAAATAGTAAAACCTGGTTTATGCTAATCATTTGATAATCATAATATTAGGGCATTAAATTAAGAAAATGCAGATATCTGACAAATAAATTATAATCTCCTCTTACTGGATACACTACTTTCATAATAGTACCTTCAAAGTAAATAACTTTTTTTCTTAAAATACATTACAGTCAGGCTTTATGTATTTTAATGGATATACTTATTTACCTTGGATACACATTTTCAGCTTTAACAGACACTGGAAAACATTTTTCTAAAGTGATTGAACCATTTTAAAATCCAACTAGCTGTGGTCAAGAATTATAGTTGCTTCACATCCTTTCTATCATTTTGTATTGTCATTTTTTCCACATTATAGTCAGTGTGCAATGGTATTTCATTGTGTTTTTAATTTGCATTTTACTCAGGACTAATGAAGTCCAGCACCTTTGTACATATGCTTATGGGCTGTTTGGATATCTTCTGTATTCGAATACCACACATTGGGTAGCTTAAACAACAGAAACTTGTTTTCTCACAGTTCTGGAGGCTAAAAGTCTAACATCAGGGTACCTGCATTGTCAGCTTCTGGTGAGGACCTTCTTTCTGGCTTGCAAATGGCCACCTTCTCACTATGACCTCACATGGTAAAAAGAGAGCTCTCTGGTGTTTCTTCTCATAAGGACACTAATGCTATCAGATTAGGGCCCCACCCTTTGACCTCATTTAACCTTAATTACCTCCCTATAGACCTTCTTTCCATACATATGGTCATGTTGGGGATTTTGGGCTTCAGCATATAAATTTTGATGGGGATACAAACTTTCAATTCATTATAATCTCCTTTATGAAGTCCCTGTTTATATATTTATCTAAATTTCAATTTGCACTATTAAATCTTTCTTTGTTGATTTGTAAAAGTTCTTTACATGTCTGGATATGAGTTCTGTATTGGATTGGTGTATTAGAAATATCTTCTCCCATTCTGTAGTTTGCCTTTTCAACTTTAAAAATGTCTTTTTATGAGATGTTCTCAATTTGAATGAAGCAATTTATTAATCATTTTTCTTTTTGATTAGCATTTTAATGGTTTTTAGGAAACCACCACCTACTCCAAAATTATGATGATATTCTCCCCTAATATTTTCTAGCTCCATTGTTTTAAATTTGACTTTTATTATTATATATACCTGGTATTGATGTTGTGAATGATGGGAGGTAGGAGTTAAGTTTTATTTTTATTTTTTACCCACCTGTACACCCAATTGATTCAACACCATTTATTGAAAAGAACATCTTTTCTTCACTGCACCATAATGTAAGTGTAGGTCTGTTTCTGGATACTCTATTCTGTTCAGTTGGTCTGTTTATCTCTGAGCCAGTGTTTTACTTCTAGTCACTGAGGCTTTATAATAAATCTTTGTATCTGATAGTGTAAGATATTTAACATTGTTCGTCAAGCTAGCCTTGTTTCTTCTTGGTCCTTTATACTTTCATGTACATCTAAAAATGTACATGACAGCTTGTCAATTTCCACAAAAATTTAGCTGATATTGGCATTGCATTGAATTTATAGATCAATTTTGGGAGAATTGATATAATAATAGAGTCTCATCAAATCCATGAACACTGTATGTAACATCTTTTTCTTTGTGTCCTGCCTGGGTGTTTGTGCAGCTTGGTATTTGAAAAATGCCTCTAAATGGAAAAATGCACACAGAATACAGAGTTCGATTCTCAGCAGTTTCCTCCTTTCCAGAATCTTATACTCTCAGACTCTGACTCTATGGTAGTCTTGAGCTCCAATTATTTTCTTCCCAGGCTGATGGCATTTCCACAAACCCTAAGTTGCTACTTTTTTTAGTCCCAAAGTCTACACTAATAGTCTTTAGCTTCCCTAGGAGGAAAAGAGTGGGGAATATAGAACTCACTTAAACACATTTTACTTCTCTTTACGATCACTGTCCTTCAATTATTGACCACTATTTTTCTCTGATGTCTTAATGTCACTGTGTATATGAGTATTTTTTTTTAATCTAACTATCAGACACTCTTTCATAGCTGGAAGAAGTCCTGAATTTTTAGTTTTAAATTTTTTTCTATTATGGTTTCTAAAACCTTTATTCTTCCCTAGCACCATTCTTCAATACAGATTTAACACCAATAATTGAGTATCAGCCTTGTTATAAAGTTCTTGAAAAACACAAGAAAGGATTAATTGTGGTTAAGATAAAACAAGCTAGGAAGCACTAGAAAAGTATGAAAAGGCATTGATTTCAAAACCAAAGTCGAAGGGAAATGTTTTGGAAAAGGGTTGACAAAAACCAAGTGAGAAATATAGCCACTACCCTCCATACTAGGGTTTTTCAGAAACAATAAAGTGCTATGCAGTTACACAAGATATAGACTTGAGCAACTGAAGACCTTTGGTTTAAATCAGATACTCTCTAGAGTAAATCCCAGTGAATCACTCTTATATGGATAGCAGTCTGGTTTCTAATTTTCTTTATTTCTTCTGAGTTCCTAAAAAGGGTTGTGTGCTCATTATAATATACACTTAAAATTCATCTTATTTCCCAAATGGCCAAAAATTGATAGTAATTTTAATTCAACTATTCTATTTTTCTAGAAATGTTTGCCTGATCCATATTCTTGGTGCTCTTTGGTATTTAGTTTCATTTTAACTCTGGGTCTCTAAAAGTCAAGGATTATTTCTTATGGGATCTAGGACCTACTTATGGAGGCCTGTGGTTAAAAAAAAGTCACACCACCTTCATGTATCAGGTATTTTCTGTGACACATACTTTACAATCATTATTTTATGTAATACTCATAAATAGATAAGCTTAATGTAGCATTATTCCCATTTTACAGGTGAAGAAACTAGAAGATTCACTGAGGTAAATAGCTATCCTCAAATGATAAAGTGAACAGAGCCAGGATTTAAAAAAAGCTCTGTCTCATTTTAGAATTTTCCAGTACATAAAATTTGACTGATTTCTTGCCAATTATACTTGTCATTGAAATTTAGGTTGAGGACTCAGTCATTTTCAACCCTTACCTAATGAAGGTAATAGAGAATGCATCACTATTTTATACCAAATTATATTCTTCCTGAAACATTCCATCTATAGATTATTTTAGGGAGAGATGACTTGAATGCTTTAAAAAGTACATGTACTCTAAAATAGATTCAGGCAATTTTACAGGATGGAACTGTCAGAAATTAATTATTATTAATTTTTATTTGTATTCTAGCTGAATAACAACCATCAGGTTTATTCACACAAACAACTGAATTATCCACTGTAATAAATTTACTTAGGAGAAAATAAAATGGGGAAAGCTTGCTATTTTACAAAGAGTAGATTATATTAACATAATGGGCTGTTATTGGCGGCTATAGTCCCATATAGTTTCAATATTGCCAATAACCTGCTGTGTAACAGTATAAATCATATAAACTCTATCTGCCTGAGCTTTATTGACTAAAAAAGAAATAGAATTTTGGTCAAGATTATATCTTAGGTTGTTTATGGTTTTAAAAATTATCTATTGCTTTATATATTTATATTTGCATATGTTAATGTGACATACAAATAGCAATGCCCTGTGTGTGTATTCAATTTTACCTGTAGTACATAATTCCATAAGTTATGAAATCTAATATAAGATTTAATTATTCATTGTCTATAGAAATGCTACATAAATAAGGAACTCAACTATAACATAGAAAGACACATTACGTCTTCAAAAGCAAAGTATTAGCTAATATTTATGGAGTTGCTGAAATGTAGTTTTACGCCATGGAACATAGATAAGACCTGGTCTAGAGTGCTTATGACTTAAATGCTTAATACAAGACATGCCTAATCCAGCCTGACAATTTCAGATGTCATATAATCAAAGCTAAGAAACAGTAGATGTTTTAATAGCCTTACAAATTTAATAGCCTCGGGAATGTCTATAATTACCCATGTTCACAGCCAAGATGCCTCTCAGCCTGAGGCACTCAGCCTTTAATAGCCAGCAAGCCACTTTGAATAGGATTGAAAACACTTTTAAACCTTTTGGGGTTATTAGGGATAATTAAAAGTGGTTGAAAGTGTATAATATCATTTATCAAAGCACTAAAAGCTGCAGTGCTTAAGAAATATATCACAACACTAGCAAATGATATTAATATATTTCATTGGTTAAGATATCACCAAATAAAATAATCTAAATAAATATACTATTTTTATATTTTATTACATATAATCTATATTATTTAGGTTATATTAGATAAAAATCTAAATAAACATAGGTATTTATGCATAAAACATATAAACATATGTATTTAAGCAATACATACATATGTGAGATTTATATGTAATTATATATAAATTTTATGTATATATATGTATATATACAGCTAACACTTATTGCCTAAAGTTATAAGCTGGTTGACCTCCAAGATACTGTCTTCTTAACCCTCTGTCTCTTGTACTACAGATAGATAGAAAGATAGACAGGTAGATAATCTATATATGTGTACAAAGTGATTTTATCTGTGTAACTTCTAGTTGAAGGGCTAAAATGCTATTGAAATAAAGTTTCTATAAATGTTACCCTAATCATGACAGCACATTTTTTGAAGGTAAGAACCACTATTTCACTTTGCCCTAGATTCACAAGGAAAGCCTACCCTACATTGAGTCACTGTCATTATTTGTGATGACTTTAGTGATTCTCATTGTTTTAATCAGCTTGAACATTACAGGGTTAAGTTGCCTGACATAACCTATAGTTCCAAGATAAACAAGTGTGACTTCAATACATTAACCATTAACTTGTAGGTGGCTGCAATTTGCAAAAAGTTTTAAGAGGATTCTCAGGCTGTCTGCAACTACATTTAACATATATATTTATACCAAGGGAGTTATTTGTTTACTAATTTAAAACTGATATGAAAAACACCTGCATGGTGATGAACAGCTCCATCATTAATCAACCAAAACAGGGTTAATGTACCTCTTTCTCTCATTATATCATTAACAAAATATTTATTTGGTCCTCTACCTCATGGTTTTATTAGAACTATAAAAACTTCAGAGAGTAAAACACACAACTAGATGGAATTAACTTCCTTATAAAGTAGTTGAGTAACTAGATATCTCAGTTCACACACACAAAAATACACTATTATAATTTGATTCAGAGTTTAAAACCCAAATTTTACATACTCCAGTAAATAACATTGATCAGTGGTTAATCTTAAGTGTCTTTTTATACTTCACAGGGCTAAGTAGTAATTTTCCTTTCACTGCATCACAAAAGTCAGTGTTTCTACAGGTCCAGTCCCCTACATTACACACTAAATCTGCTCTTCATCAGAAAGAGCATGCAAAGGATTCAAGATGGTGTAGAATGTAAAGGTAGTGCATGCCTCCTCTAGTGACTACATCAAAATTATAACTACAGAGCAACCAGTACATGGAGTGGCTAGCTAGGTCTAGGTGAACAGAAACCCTACAACTAGGTCACCTCAAATAACAGGTCACCTCAAAACGGTAGGAGGGGTGGAGACATGAGATAGCCGAGTCCAACAACCACGTGTGGCAATTGAGAATAACGAGGGTTATCTTGGCTGCAGAGCCAACTCCTGGACTTGAGGAGTGAGAGGTCCCAGCTGCACACTGGGCCCAGGGTTCCAGTGCTGGGAAGAGAAGTCCCCACGAACTCTGGCTGTACAAACCAGAGGAAGCTGCGGCCAAGTGACATGGAGGGCTGCAGGAAGAGGAGACTTTCCTTTTAAAGGGCCCATGCCCAGCATGACTCACTTGCTCTGAGCTTCAGCACTGGGGCAGCTGCTTGAGAAACAACAGGGATATACGGAGAGGCGCTAAGCTGTCAGGCTTGAAGGCAAGGGCTGGAGGGGTGTCTTGCTCCCAGACTGCAGTGCAAGGAGAAGCCATTTTTCCTTTGCTGAGCCTCCCCCTCCCAGCCTGAGTAGGCAGGAGCCATCAACCTTGAAAACATAGGTCACTCCATTCAGGGAATTCTCTAAGACTCTGCCTCTCCCAACTTCTAGGCCCAACCAAACCTCTTCCAGTTTTATTCCATACAGATGTGCTCTCTTGGCTCCTGCTACAAACTTTCATAAAATCTCTCAAAGGCTCACGGGAACCAAAGAAGCAGCATCTGACCTCCAGGTGCTCTGTACCTCTTGCTGAGCAGCCCCAAGCCCCACACTAGTGGCAGCTGGCCTCAGTTTCTGACTTGGCCCATTGAGGCACCTATAAGCCCTGCATGGGTGGCAACCATATGTGGATTGCTTGGTGACTCTTACCAGGTGGCCCTCCCAAGTCTGTGCAAAGGGGCTCCACAGAACACCTACTACATAAGGCCACTCTACTAAGACTGAGAGACTTGGGAGCACTACCTAATACACAAAAACAGACACAGGGAGGCAGCCAAAATGAGGAGACAAAGAAACATGTCACACATGAAAGAATAGAAAAAGCTCCAGAAAAAGAATTCATCGAAATGGAGATAAGTAGTATACCACATGCAGAGTTCAAAATACTGGTTATGAGGATGCTCAAGAAACTTAGGGGAAGAATATATGAACTCAATGAGAACTTTAACAAAGATACTTTAAAAAAAAACATAAAAATGGAAACAGAAAACATAATAGGGAGCCAGTCAGAAATGAAGAAGCACATTAGAGGGAATTAATAGAGTGAATGAAGAAGAGGATTGAATCACTGACAGAGGGTGGGGGTAACAGAGGACACCCAATCAGAACAGCAACAAGAATAAAGAATCCAAATAAATGAAGATAGTTTAAGCAGCCTCTGGGACAATGTCAAGCATAACAACATTCACATTACACCAAAAGAAGAGAGCAAGACATTAAAAACCTATTTGAAGAAATAATGATGCAAAACTTCCCTAACCTGGTGAGGGAAATAGACATACAAACTCAGGAAGTTCAGAGAGTCCCAAACAAAATGAACCCAGAGAGACCCACACCAAGACACATCATAATTAAAATGCCAAAGGTTAAATTCAAAGCGAGAATCTAAAAAGCAGCAAGAGAAAAGCAGTTAGTTACCTACAAGGGAACTCCCATAAGACTGTCAGCTGATGTCTCGACAGAAACTTTAAAGGCCAGAAGGGCTTGGTACAAAATATTCAAAGTGATGAAAACCCAGGACCTACAACTAAGATTACTTTACCCTGTAATGCTATTATTTAGAATCAAAGAACAGATAAAGAAATTTCCAGACAAGAAAAAACTAAAGGAGTTCATCACCACCAAGCCAGTATTACAGGAAATGTTGAAGGGTCTTCTTTAAGAAGAAAAAAATATATATATGAAAAGTCTAAATAAAGAATGGCAATTTAAAAAAATAGCATGCCAATTATGTATGAGGAGTAAAAATACCTAATTTAAACCACTTAGGGGTATGGCCTCCTCATTTTCACAACCAAACTTTAGAAATGCTTTATTAATTTATTAATTGTTGCCTCACAGCCCTAAATTTCACCAATATGTTTCATGTTTTTATATGCAAATATTTGGAAAGACTAGGTAAACTTCCCACCTAAAAGTCAATGTGTTTGATCTTATCACTAACCTAATACTTCGCAGAGAGCTACAGCTCTGAGGGATGGAGAGACAAGGGACAGAAATAGACAATGGGGAGCAGGTGATTGATCATCCTGTTTTTAACATGACAGTGGAGGTCTTGGGAAGAGGATGAACATGAACTAAGGGAGAGTGAGAAAGTGCAAAAATAAACTGCATACCAAAAAGTCACCCAAGAGACATCCTTGTAAGCAAATAACTGTTCATTTACATATTTCTAAAAACATCTAAAGAAGACCAAGGCCCACTTATCAACAAATTAAACAGAATGGATTTTGTCTAACACTGCAAATATGCTAAAGATACTTACAATGCCTCTACAACATATCTAGTATTACTGTGCATTGCTTGCTTTATATTTGGGCAGGAGGGATATTATATAACAATATACAGAGGATTTCTAGCAAAAACCAAAAAACAAACATGGCTGTATTTCAGAAACAAAATTTTGAATGAAAAAGTTCTAAAGAATTCATAGAGAATTATTATCTAATTTATGTAAAGACCCCAAGCATGCATAATTAAACAATATATTTTGGAGATTCAAATAGATGTTAAACCTCTATAAAAAGGCAAGAAATTATAAATATGAAATTCATGTTAATGGTTGCTTTGAAAGCTAGAGAGAAGTGAATGGTGGCAGGGAAATCCATAGAGCCATAGAAGGGATTATAAAGTTAATGCTAATGTTTTATATTTTTAATGAGTTGAGAGATGCATGAATGTTTACATTATTGCTTACCTCAAAAATTATACACTGTATATTCAACAACTTAATATTTTATGCATATTATATGTTTAGAAAATCTTTAATGTTTGTTTCACTTCAAGTATATTATAAATTAATTACTACAGATATATAGATTTATAAATTACATATAATTACAAAATTTACAAAATATTTTATATCATATATTAAAATTCATCAGCATGTAACTTTAGATATGAAATTGAATTTGCATTTAATATTTATAAATATTTTGATATGTGGTTCCTTCTTAATAAAAATTTAAAAGACAATTAAAAATAAAGACAAATGGAAACTCAAAGGAAAATTTTCTGTAAGAAATGAATGATAGTAATAACTCTGTATAGTACCAGCTGGATACTAGACTAGTCAGGGGGGATCACTTATAAATTATATAAATGTCTAACCACTATGCTGTATACCCAAAACTAATATAATATTGAATGTCAAGTGTAATTTGAAAATCAAAAAAGGAGGAGAAAAGGTGAAGGGAAATGAGATCCAAACTTCCAGGTATAAAATAACTAAGTCATGGGGATGTGGTGTACAGTGTAGGGAATACAGTCAATAATATTGTGATAGCATTGTACAGTGTCAGTCTGAAAATATTAAGTAGGAAATCCCCAAAATAAACAACTAATGTTTTAAATTGCATGCCATTCTGAGTAGTGTGATAAAAATCTTGTACCCTCCCTCTCCGTCCTGCCCTGGACATGAATCATCCCTTTGTCTAGCGTATGCATACTATATGTGCTTTTGGCCCATTAGTCACTTAGTAGTCATCTCAGTTATTAAACAGTTTTGTCATGGTAATCACAGTGCGTGTGTTCAAATAATCCTTATTTTACTTAATTATGGCCCCAACACACAAGAGTAATGCTGTTGGCAATTTAGATATGCCCAAGAGAAGCTGTGAAGTGTATATATAAGAAAAATCATAATGTATATAGGATTTGGTACTATGTGTGGTTTTAGGCATCTACTGGGGATCTTGGAACTTATCCCCTGCAGATAAGAGGGGGATACTGTACAGTAATGATAAGATACTTCATAGATGTAAATACCCTTGCCAATGTAAAAGTATAGCTGATAAATTTGGGAGAAGAAAACAGAAAAGGTGAATAAAAATTTTAGTGGTTTAATATTATTATCCTATCAAGTTGGGAATCAAGAGATACTGAAATTTTGATTGAGAAATAAGAAAATGTGTACAATTCATAAAGTGGGCATCAAAAATCAGAAAGGAAATGTTAATATTTAAGTGAATTAAACACATCTCTTTTACATTATTGTGACAATTAAGGAAGTAGAAGCATATTGTCTGAATAGAGATTTCCACCAGCAAAACAAAAATTATTAAAAATAGCTTAACTTTGAAGAGTGAGACTTAAAAAGCAAAAGGTTAAAAGCAGAGATTCTTGCTTAATTTGTTACCATATGTTTCTATTACTAAAATTAAAATCATAGCAAGATAAAACAAACTTCCCTCCATCTTGATTTCCCAAATTTATGGCTCCATCCAATTCTCATGTACTCCGCATCTAAATATTCTTGAAGGAAACGTTCATATCTTTTGTTTATACTTACTTGCTGACTTGCTCTTCAAATTCTAAAGAAATTGCTCTCACACAGCTCATAATCAAGCTCTAATCACTGCATCCAAAAGTCCCCAGACAGTACTCATAATATTTGATATGCATCTACATATGTCCTTATTCAAAGTTCTATTTCTTTGACTTAGGGAATTTATTTTTCTTTGTTTTGCTATCTCTCATCACTCCTCCAATTTTTTTTCATTGCTTCCTCCTCCCTTATCTACCTCAGTATCCTCTGGTTCCCATCATTTGCCCTTATTTTAATTTTACACCTTGTCCTTAGCTCTCTCACTTTATTTCATTTGTTCCATATAGTGTTCCATTCCCAAGCAGATATTTATTTCTTGGTATTTCTTTTGAGAGAAAGGTCTATCTATGTTTCTAATTCACTCAACATACTTAAAAATGAGCTAATTACTCCTTTAAAAATTCCTACTTCTCTCCATTTGTTTTGCCTTTAAAGTATCATTACATGCTTAGTAACCAAAGCTAAAATCTTTGAGTCATCACTGTCACTTTCCTTCATTATACACATTTGATGATCCCTGTATCACCTCATTCATAACTCAACTATTTTCCCTGATTCTAAAACTTTTATTGTCTAAATGCTGCTGAGAGGGACTGATGCATTTCCATCGGATTGACCCAAATGGAGATTTCCTTTGACTTTAATCAAGAAAATTTCACCGAAATTGTTGGCATGGGAAAGTTATTAAAATATAAATGGAGGGCAAGATAGTAAAGTCAAGAAGCATGAAAAAAAAAACCAAAAACTATTTTACTAGTCAAATAGTAAGGATCTAATAAAAGTTTAAGACTATATAGAGAAGATGATAGTTAAACATAAGGTTGTTGAGAAAATGAGAGTCACAGCATGAAAGCAGTATTGGTGAATCTAAAATCATGTTCTATAAATATTTTGCTGATAACTCTTACTATATTCTACCGCCTCTACTTTGATTAGCTATCTCACAATATATAGCTTTGGTATAAGACAGGCCAGCAAGAGAGCACAGTTAAGTTGGATAAATCTCTTGGAAAAATGTATTCAAAACACACTCTGTATGAGATGGTGAACTACTTACACTTGGCACATATTTGGCATTCAAATGCCTAAAAAACAAATTAATTAATACCATTTCGATGAGGGACTAGAAGGATTAGTTTGATATTTCACAGAATCTTTGACTTAACCCATTGAGGATTATTGTTTCTTGCCTGCAACATTTACTGGCTAAAGGTCACTGACTATTTCTCTTTTCCTTGTGTTCCTTCTTGCATGCCAATATGATGCAGTATTTTGGCACATTTGCTACCTTAAATCTTCTGTCCAGAATCATAAGCCAGAATCAATGAAAGAAATGTGAATAAAAAAATAACATTCGATTCATTTGGGATTTTTCATTTGAGTAATGGACCAGATTCCAGATTCAACCACTGCAGTATAGCATCATGAAACTGTCACAGAGATTTACAGAGATTCTGAGGACGGCTTATCACCTCTTTAAGTTTGGCTACCAAGCCAAAAAGCCTAAACCTTTGCTCTTAAGGTTGTCATTTAAGAAGGGAATCCTGGTCAAATCGCTTTTTCTTCCAGAGAGCAATCAATTAACATGCTGTGCTTCTCTTATTCACTTTTAACTTGGCAAATCTTCAGCTTACATGCTCAAATTCAACCTGGTTAAGAGTTGGAATAAAACATTATTTAATATCCTTCAAAGTACACTGTAATTATCACCACATGTATTAGGCACCTCTTCATACTTGAATTAAAGCATATAATAATTTTTGGCTTTCATATTTGTATGAGATGCTGAATAGTTTCAACTGTTCAATACTTTATGCATAATTTAGAAACATAATTCTGCAGCTAACTGATGATTTTGAAGATCAGTAAGTAGAATGCTTGAAGGTCTTTTGTGTATTTTGTTCAATTTAGCCACAATTTCTCCTTAAAATTCAGTACCAACGATTCTCTACCTTTTTATGTTCAAAATTCAAAACTCACAGAAATACAGAATTTGGTCACATCTCAGAAGGAAAGCCATAAATATTATACAAGCTTGATAGATAAAGCCACTGTTATGCCTCCCCAATATTCTCTTTTCAAATCCACTGCAACCGAAAGATTACGTCTCTTTTACTCAAAAGTAAATAATAGGCACAGAATGATGATTCCCTTCCTGGACTGCAAGTTTATTTAAAAAAAAATAAGTAAGTCACAGGCCAGCAGTTATGTTCTAAAGCTTACTGAATTAGTTTTCTTTAAGAAGATAAAATATAGCCATTGACTCCACCAGTTGGCAGTTGGCCATGACAACAGACAGTGGCTCTGATTACAGTAATAGAGACTTACGTGTAGACTTGCATGAAATTTGTTGACATGCAGAAGGCCAGCAATGTTCACCACCATTCTTTCTGCTACAGGTAGACAGCAATCTTAGGCCTTAAGAGCAACCATCTGTCTCTAAACTTAAAACCACAATTAAAATGCTATTTGTTTTTTAATCATCAAAAGCACTAAAAAAATTCATATCTATAAATGATATATTGAACTAAATAGTTTTCTTTCCAATCAAAATAGTAATAGTTAAATGTGATACTGTAGAGAAACAGTACATAAATCCTCTATGTGTAATGAATGTATATGTGTATATTTTGCTTTAACACCAAATACTAAACTTCACTACCAGTTATCTGTTACCCTACATAAAAATGTGGGTTTTGTACTTTCCTTCTGATCTATGAAAGGATAAAAAGTTCTATAAAAGGATAAGAGCAATTTTACATTAACTAAAATAATAATAATTAGCCAAACAGACAGATACAAGGTAAAGGGGAAGCCAAAACATTCAGTGTGCAAATATGTTAAATTAGTATAATTTACTTCAAAAGATATGGTATATATTTTATGAATGGAAAGAATGCAGTGATTCTTTTAAAGAAATGAAGATTATATGTATATTTATATATATAAAGTGGGGAGATACTAATTTTATCTTTATTTTTTGCTATTGAAAAATTTTAAAGTTAAAATCTCATAAGCAATATACTGTAGTCAATCTACATAAACTGTGCTCCCACCTATGTAGAATACTACTTTTAAAAATGTAGGGCTCTTAGTGTGCTGGGCCCATAAAAATGTAGGGCTCTTTGTAGGAAGTAGAAAATGGAAGCTCTGTCTTCTAAGATATAACAATAGCAATATAAATGGCACATCAACTCTCTCTTATGTGGATTAGAAAATATGTAGGTACATGTATATTGACATGTAACTATATATATAAATATGCATATTCATATATAAATATAAATTCAAATTCATTCACTCAAACCTACATACCCACATACATATTCAAATAAAACAATATCAATGAAGCTTCAAATTTAGCATGCTATTCAGCAGATTTTATTTATTGGCTCTTTCATTTATTAAAATATTAACAACTGTCTGTAATATTGCCAGGCAGTATACAAGTTACTAAAAAATATTCAGATATATAAGATTTGGCTCTTATAACTGTCAAGGTCAGAGTTTGATTTAGGAATAAAATATGATGCGAATCACTTTACCAATTCTTGAAAATACTCAAATTGTGAAAGAAGCATTTCTGTTCAGGCATTTCGTGTCCTGAGCATCACATTTACTGATTTGAAACTGCACACCCCCATAGTGACCCCATTCTTTCCTCTGGATTCCAATGATTTTTAATCATAGAAAACTCAAACGAAATCATTTTTCTATCTTGCCAGAACACCTCCCTTGGCTTTTTCAAGAAAAGATCCAGTCCTCTTTCCATTTCTATAGCAATGAAGAGAAAGCTAAATATACATAACGGAACTCTATTGCTGCTACCTGAAACTGCTGTTTTAAGCACTGCCCAAACCCTGTATTATAAAATTGGAGACTAACACACATATATGTATATATGTGTGTATATTTATATATAAAATTAAAATATGTATATATTTTATATAAAACAAATTGTCAGGGCTAGACTTTCCCATTTATTGATATTTTTGCTTACTCATCATCCCTGACAGTGTGCATGGTTCTGAAATAAACTGAACAAAATATTTTAAATGAAAAGATCTATTGCTCTGATGCTATTTTTATTCTCTTTCCTTTCTTATCAGAGTTCATATTGCAGACCTATTATTTACATTTTTTGTCTATTTGAATTATGATAAATTTCTAATGATTCATCCTTAATTATCTGGGAGATGAAATTTGGGTTTATCAATAAAAGACAAGGACTTGATACCTTTAAAGAAGTAATGATTCACTGAAGGATGTGTCTTGCTTATGCTGACTCACACAATAAGACCCCATTATGTAAATAGAATTATGGAAGATTTCTGTTTTGCATGCCTTTGAAAGGAGAAAAATGAGTGATTTTTAAAAAGCTAGTGGAATAATTGCCATGTTTGACATAATAGAAACTCTCCATCTGAGCTGGAAACAGCAAAATGAGGACACATACATTAGAATACCTTTGTAGTAAAGTATGCACTGTAAACTTGGATGGAAAAGCCAGAAAAAGGCATCCATGGAAGTTAAGAGACTGGGCTTGGAAGATGTAAATAAATGCATATTAAAGATGTTTATATAAAATATAAATCATTTTATATAAACTCCAAATGCTAGGCTGTGTATTTGGAGTTATGTTATACTTCTGCACTCAAAAATATAAATTCCTTTGCATCTATCCGAAATTAAATTTTCTGTAAGTATGTTAAGGAATCTAAGAATGGGCTTCAAGGGCTGTGGGAACCTCCTGAAATTAAGTGCACCATCTGCACTTCAGTTTAGCAGAATTATATTAGATGTTGTTAGTGGTGGGAATACAGTATATGAACATTTGAAAGTTTTGTTTTTTTTTTTAAGCCAAGCTATGGCATTTGGGAGGTGGTTTTTGAGCATTAGGAAAAAGAATTATAAAACCTTCCCAAATATTAGTAGGTAATATAAATGGACTATTTATGAGTTTGCAGACACTATTATAAATGCTTATTTGAATTAATTTAATTGATCTTCATAACAGCCACATAATGTAGGCACTATTATTTTCTCAAACTTATGGATGAGGAAAAGACACAGGGGACTTGAGTAACTTGTTCAGCTCACAGCAAGTTGAGTGGTGGCATCTACCAGATGATGGTGTAAAAAGAAGGTTTCTTAAAGTAGATCCATAATAGGTTTGTTTCTGTTGTTTCACCATTTTATTAAAACCATGCTATGAGTTACAACCACATTTAATTCATTTTTGAAAAAGATCTGCAAGATTTTTGTTTTTATTTTTATTTAACAAAAATAGTCCAAAAAGATAGGCTCCTTTGGAAAAGGGTAAAGAATTAATATTTATTGAGCATGTTATATGCCAAGCATATGTGTTGTCTAACTGAACCATTAGAACAACACTGTTTATTGGGTGTTAATCCCTTTTTACATATGAGAACATTGAAACTAAGAAAATATCAGTAGCTTGTCAAGATCATGAGCAAATGAAAGGCATAAGTAGAATTCAAATACAGTGTTAACTGACTCTAAAAACTGTCTTTTTGCAAACATATCATGAGGCTCCCCAGGGAGGTACAAAACAAATTTACTTGGTCAAAATAATTCAAATTAAAGACAAACATCTTTCAGAATTTCGAAATAAAATTATAAGAAGATAGAATTAAAACAATAAAAAGATTTGGTTAATAAAATGGTCACAATTAATAGCTATTACCAAAGACTTTTACTCTTAATTCCACTCAACACTAGACTATGCATTGTGTTAAAATCTAGCTGTTGATATAACTGGATTTTTCCAGCTAAAACACAGAAATAATTTTAGTAATTTTAAACATTCTATTCTTGCATATAACTGAATATATCTCCAGGAATATTACCCATAGCATGAATATTTAAAGTAGCAGATGATGGTAATGCCTTTAATCTCTAGAGTTCTGTACATTTACTTGAAAAACAGACTCTGCTGTTTTGTTTTAATCAACTATAGGGAATTTAGGGGCACTTGTAAATACTTATCTCTCTTAAACACAAGATTCCAATGATGAATAAGTTTTATCTTCTGCTTTTTAAATAATTTACATATCGAATTAAATGTTTTAAAGACTAAGGGTTTAGAATAAGTGGAATAACATTTAACCAATTCAGTTAAGGTATTAATTTGAATCACCATTATTATTAAGTTATTTAAATACAGAAAGAATATGTACACTTCTGTGTTATAGCATCTCTCTTCTCCTTTTCATTGTTTTATACAAACCTTTGAAAATTAAGATAGGTCCTAAAATTTAAATATAATTTCTACTTTAATTAATTGGATAAAGGGAAATG
>PUFA01001277.1:0-47137 GCA_003508835.1 Eonycteris spelaea
GATTACTTACACTATGCCAAGTACTTCTTCCTTTGGCCTAGTCCTTCCTTTGGTCTGCTTTCTTAATAAATGTAGATGTAGTATATGATGGCTAAGAACTTGAATATTGTATCAGACACATTTGTATCTTTGGAACCTTGGATATGGTACCTATACTATACTAATCCTGTGTCTTTACCATGATAACGAGGCTAATAGTAGCTTCCTAATGTACTTGTGAGGCTTAAATTAGATGATTTATAGAAATCTCATAGTAGTTCCCAAAGTAAGGACTCTTGATTGGCTTATTTAGTACTAAGCCCTGTATGTTGGGTATTAATCTTCCTGTGTGCCAGGATCTTCAAAATTATCTAGGAGAATATTAGAAATGCAGACTCTCAGGCCCCACTCCACACTTAATGTATAAGAATCTGCAAGTTAAGAAGGTTCCCAGGGGATATGGATGCACATTAAAGTGTGAGAAGCAGTGCTCTCAATACCTATGATATGCTGCTTCACATTTTTTTTTAATAATCCTATGTACTTTTGGGGGCACTTTATTGAAATATAATAGACAATTAGTTGCTATTATTTACATTGTACAATTAAATGAGTTTTTTAAATTACAGTTGGCATACAATAATATACTAGTTTCAGTCATATAGTAGTGTTCAGAGATCCATATAACTCGCAAAGAGATCACCTCACTAAATCTAGTACCCCTCTTCCTCCTTACATATTTATTACATTATTAACGATATTCCCCATGCTACACTCACATCTTCATGTCTATTCTGCAACTAGTAATTTGTACATCTTAATCCCTTTGCCTTTTTTTGCTGTCCCCCAACCCCCTCCTCATCTAGTAGCCCTCAAGATATTCTCTGTATCTCTGAGTTTATTTCTGCTTTTGTTGTTGTCGATTTTTTTTTTTAAGATTCCACATGGATGTGAAATCATGCAATATTTGTCTTTATTCAACCTATTTCATTAAATGCAATACTCTAGATCCATCAAGGCAATATCTATTCCCATCCTCTTCCTTTTAGTCTGTGTGTGTCTTTTAATCTGAAGTAAGTCTCTGATAGGCAGCATATGTAGGTTTTTTTTTTTTAATTTATATCCATTCAGCCACTCTATCTTTTGATTGGAGCACGTATTATTTTCCATTTGAGGTACTTATTGATAAGAATGTAGTTATTACCAATCTTTAGTCCTGTTTTTGACACATGTTTTTGTTTTTTGTTTTTTGTTTTTCGTTTCCTTAGAGAAGTCTCTCCTACATTTCCTGTAATACTGGCTTGGTGTTAATAAATTCCTTTAGCTTATTTTTGTCTCGGAAGTTCTTTAGCTGTCCTTTGACTCTAAATGATAGCTTTGTGGATAAAGTATGCTTGGTTGTAGAACTTGGGTTTTCATTATGTCAAATATTTTTTGACAGGCCTTTCTGTCCTGCATAGTTTCTTTTAAGAAATCAGCTGTTAGTATTATGGGTCTCCCTTGTAGGTAACTAACTGCTTTTCTTTTATTAATTTATTAATTTATTTATTTATGGTGACATTAGTTAAGGAAATCCAATTAGTTTCAGCTGCACACTTTAACAGTTAGGAATATATGTATTTACACTGTGTGTTCACCTCTCATAGATTTATTTCTGTCACCACATATTTGACTCCTTTTACCCCATCTACCTCTGCCTTCCCACCAACCCCTACCCTCTGGTAACCACTAATCTATAGTCTATGTCCATGAGTCTCTGTTTGTCTGTCCTGTTCATTTGTTGCTTTTAGATTTATATCTCACATATAAGTGATATCATGTGATTTTCAACTTTTTCTATCTGGCTTATTTCTTTCAGCATGATTATCTCAAGGTCCATCCATGTTGTTGCAAATGGCAGTATTTCATCTCTTCTTATGGCTGAGTAATATCCATTGTATACATGTGCCACCGCTTCTTTAGCCAATCGTCTATTGTAAGACACTTTGATTGCTTCCATATCCTAGCCACTGTGAATAATGCTGCTATGAACATTGGTGTGCAAATATCTTCTCGGATATGAGTTTTCAACTCTTTGGGGTAAATGCCCAGTAGATGGATTGCTGGATTATACGGCAGATCAATTCTTAGTTTTTTGAAGAACCTCCATACTGTTTTACAGTGGCTGTACCAATTTGCAGTCCCACCAGCAGTGTATGAAGATTCCTTTTTCTCTGTATCCTCTCCAACATTCGTTACTTGTCCTGTTGGTTATAGCTATTCTAATAACTGCTTTTCTCTTGCTGCTTTTAAGATTCTCTCTTTATATTTAACTTTCGGCATTTTAATTATGATGTGCCTTGGTGTGCCCCTCTTTGGGTTTCTGATTTGGGGTACTCTCTGAACTTCCTGGAGTTTTATGTCTATTTCCTTCACCAGGTTAAGGAAGTTTTCCATCATTATTTCTTCAAATAGCTCTTCTATTTCTTGCTTTCCTTCTGGTACCCTTATGACACAGATATTTTTACCTTTAATAGTGTCTCATAGGCTCCTTAAATTATTATAGCCGTGGATTCTTTTTTCTTGCCATTCTGATTGAGTGTCTCTGGCTTCCTCATCTTCTATATAGGTCATTTGATTCTCTTTATTCACTCTGTTATTCCATCTAATATACATTTCACCTCAGATAATGTGTTCTTCGTTTCTGACTGGTTTCCTTTTATAATTTCCATTTCCATTTTTTGCTTATCTATTTGTTAAAGTTCTTACTAAATTCATCTACAATTCCCCTAAGTTCATTGAGCATCTTTATAACCAGTGTTTTGAACTCTGCATCTGTAAGATTGCTTGACTCCATTATTTTGGATCTCTGTTCTGTTCTCGCCTAAGGTTTCTTCTTTGTTTCCTCATTTTGGCTGCCTTTCTGTGTCCGTTCCTATGTACTAAGCAAAACTCTTAAATCTCTCGGTCTTATTATTAGTATGGCTTTGTGAGGTAGGTGTCCGGTTACACAGTCCTGAGAGAGGTTGCGCTGCAGGTCAAATTAAGCCCCAGACTGTGCCCCTCTGGGGCCACCTGTTAAGATTCAGCAAGCAATCCACAGATGCAGTGCTTATAGTTGCCTCGAAAGGCCACACCAGAAACCGATGTCAGCTACCACCAGTGTGAGTCTAGGCACTGCTCCACAAGGAACATCTCACTTGTTGAGGATGCACTTGGATATGACTTGGTTGGAAGATGTGGGATTTCAGGGAATCCTCTGAGTGGAGCGACCTCTATCATCCAGTTTGATGGCATCTTAGCTATGGGACACTGCATTTGCACTCTTAAAGGGGGCAGGGCTCAACAGAGGAACAGTGGTTACCACAGGCACTTTTTGTACAGAAGGAGTCTAGCTTCTGGCCCTCAATCTGACAACTCAGTGTCCCCCCGTAAGTCCCTGGTGCCCCCAGAGCAGCTGACCTGATGCTGGTGCTCAGAGCCAGTAGATCCATTACTGTGAGAGTCCGCTCGTGGACACGGACCATTTAAGAGTTGTCTGGAACTGTCAGCTACTGCTGTTATGGCCTCTGTCCCACTCAACCACTCAGAACTGGGCAGCCTCACATCCTTGCCCCATCTTACTTCCTCTCATTGCAGGGTTACTTTTTGTTTCTCTCCCTACTTGTAGGACTTGTTCCTCTAGATCCTAGAGAATTATTCTTACTGTTCGCTCTTTGTTTCTGTCACAACTTTGATTTAATTGCAAGAGGGATGAACAGAGTATATATCACCTATGCCAGTTTTTTCCTCTCCCCTGTCTCACCTTTTAAGGAGACACCAGTCTTTAATAGAGTAAACTAAACCTGTGGAGGAGCAATAGGGTCAAAAGCTGGTCAAAATAAGTAACACCTGAAGGAAAGTAGTAGTGAATAAAGAAGATGGAATGAAACAGAAATTAAGAAGCAACATCAGAGAAGATTTTTAAATGTGGTGATGGCAGTGCCCTGGTTATGGATGTATAATTAACAGCAGCTCCAGGTCCAAAGCTAGATCAAGTAAGGACAGATATATATATATATATATATATCAATTTACCCAGAGCAAGCGGCATCCTGTTGCCTTGAGTTACACCTGAGTATCCCAGCCGGAATTTGACAACCTCAACTGGACATCTCTCAGAAAATCTGGGAAAAGGTAGAGTAAGTTTTGTAGTTGTATATTCATTTCCTTCTCACTGTTGCCATGGGACTTATCACCAATCATCAAAGGAGAGAAGAGGAAGGAGGTCTTAAAAAGTAAGAAGTGCCAGGACAGAAAAATGGAAAGCTTAATTCTAATGGAAAGTTAACTTTATCTTGGCTCTTGGTTTCTAAGTGGCAGAAAATGGAGGTTACATAAATGTATATTGTTTGAAATAAATTTGTCATCAGTTGAGACTTGGAAATCTTTGTTAAACATAAATTTCCATATCAATATTAGTCAAGTTGTGGTTACTGTGACATAAGAGCTCTAATGGCTACAATTTATGGTGATAGGCATTACTGATGTGTGGGGTATATGGGCATCTATAATTGAATTACAGTGGGCTATGGTATTTTAGGCTATAGTTGTAAATGTGTGTGTAACAGTAGCTTCCCACATAGCCTAAACTGTCAGTTATGAATATGGTAGACTTGAATCTATGCCTGGAAGGATGCTTGTACCAATTTTTTTTTTCCATCCGCTTGCTGATGACACAAACTTTTAGCTGTAGATAAAATATCCTGTTCCTTAATAAGATAAATGCTGTAAAATGAAATAACAAACAAGAAAAGAAGAAAAGGTGAAATAGGGGATGAGAAATTCAGAGAGCCCAGGGTATGTATATTCAATGGTAGGCAAGGGATTAAGAGTTACAACTTAGTTAGGAAGAATAGAAAGGGCTGGGGTGTGCATGTGCACACACAGACACACATGCTCAACCTTTATCTTTTGACCTTGAGATGGACTTATGTGTTACTACTCCATTTGTATGCCAAGACAGAGCTATGATTAAATAAGCTTTGGGCACCTACTGAGCCAAGACTTACAGTACAACTGTTTTCTAACTTCCAAACACAAGGTATTTGTCTTTATGGATGAAACTCAATATGGCACACAACCTATGTTCTAACACTTTAAGTGGTGTCTGGCATCCCAGACCAGTCCACAAAGAGCTGATTTGATTGCTAAATAGTAAAAATAATAGCATAAGCTTGCAAGCTGAAATCCAAGAACAGTGGACCATTTAGAGTGGAGGAGAGAAAGACAAGACCAAGTTCTTACCTCAGGCAAAAAAAAAAAAAAAAAAAGAATGGAGAAAAGAGCTATTCATATAAACTGCTACCATCCTTCAGTCTTAACTTCAATATTCTTCATCAAAATTGCCATTATTGATCCCCAAACCTGACCTATCCAATATATAGTAGGACTTATTGGTCTATATACTCTTAGAGTATCCTGTAGTTTTGTGTGTGTGTGTGTGGTTCTTGTCAGAGATATAACTTCTTGTGTGTATGTATTTTCTTCCTGTTTTCCCCATTAAACTGTAGGCTACATGACAAGAGAAACCAAGCTCTATTTACTGTTGCATTCTCAATATCTAGTCTAGTATGTGGATCAAAAATTTATAATTCTTTAACTATAGTTAGTCATAATTATTCTACAGTCCTTGTCTAATAACTCTAATATATGAATCTCTTGTTTGTCTATTTGTAGTATATATTTTTCTTTAGTGTCTCAGATTCTTTATTTGTGCATAGTTGGTTATGTTTTCTTTAAATCCAAATAATTGTACATGGAATTGTAGGTAAATTTGAGATTCTAGGTGTCATCTCCCTCCAGAGATGTTTTAATTTCCATTCTGGCAAATAGTTAGGTGAAGGCACTAGCAGTCCCAGGTTTCCTTAATACATGATGGTTTGAGTGTCCTTGTGAGGGTTTGTCTGCCTAGTTCATCCTTATCCTGGAGCACAGCCCTTTAAATTATCAACTAAAAACCTTAGATGTTTAACAGGAATTCTCTTCTTTTATAAATCCTGAGCTGTGAATTTTAGTTTTTATAGTACATAATAAATATATATTTGCATTGTTCTCAAAATAACATTGCTTCATTCAATGCCAGTTTGTTATAACATTGATGAGATGCAGTAGGAACTTAATTCTTTATATCAATTACCCTATTGCAAAGTCAGTTTCATTTTATGTTGTTGACCACAGTTCTAAGAACCTATTGATGACAGTAAGTGAGGACTTAGTATACACACACACATATAATGTGCACAATATATACTTTCTGTGTAATTTATGTTATATTACATTTTATATCAAAGTTTTATTTTTACATTTTATCCAGATTTTCTTGATATCCTCAATAGATAGATTAATCTGAAAATAACTAGTCTTCCATTGTCATAAACATACATCTACCAAAAACTGTAAGTAAAGCTAGATAGAGGTCACAGAACTACAAAGAAACCTGGACTTCCAGAAAATTTCAGGATGTGTGAAAAAATTAATTTCACAAAGTCCTATTTATATTACATAACTATTTAAAATAGTCAAATATTTAGAAATAAGGTATTTTATTACATGAAGATGTTTATGTTTTGAAAATACCATTTTTTAAAACACAATGTTTAAAATGTTTCCATTCAGCACTTTTTATATAATTATATTTTTATTTTTTCAGTGCAAGTATGAATGAGGAAATATGTGTATCCATCAGTAAATTATGGAACACCACCTCTTATATGCAACATATAATGCTAACTGTGCCAATAAATTGTATTCCCGTATGACAGTCCACTGTTTAGCATATGAGCCCAAAGACCAGGAGCCACTGCATACCTACTGGCCAACAATTAAATAATGTGCTAAGTACCTAGAAGGAAATAAACAAGTTTACAAGTACTAATATTACAAAATCCAATCATAAAAGTAATAGTGAATGGCATAGCTGATCAAAGATTAGGATATTATTTTATTTTCATGTAGTAGTTCGATCAAGCTTGTTCACCTAAGAAATTGACTAATTGCTACAGCCTCATTAGACCAATGCTGTATCAGCTCTCCCTTTTATATATGCTATTTATAAATCCATTATGAGAATTAGAAGGAAAAAATTTTAGCCTATAGCAGACAATTCATCTGTTGTAATCCCTTTATTCAATATGTATGTATTGAGTACCTAGTATAACCCAGGTTTTTATGTGAGGTGTTGTAGCTACAAGTATATGACTCTGTTTTTATGTTATTTAAATATTTAAAAAATCATAGGAATAGATGACATTTTCTTAAATGAGTCCAGGCTGAGTAGAAAAGAATATGAGGTCAGAAATAGTTTAATTATCTGACAGAAAACGTGGGGGTCAATAAATGGAAAGTAACTACGAATGAGACTAAAGGAAGTTGGTTATGCAAGAATGATATCAGTAAAGCTGGGATAAAAGGGAGTTTCAGTAAATGAGAGTTATTGGAATTTCAGTTTTTAAGAGGTGGAATAGTTCCTGATAACCATTTTGTATTTGATAAATGATCGTGGGAGTGGATGTTCCATGTGGATTGATTGTGAATTTAGAGTCAAGAAAGTCCAAGGTCAGGGTTTTGGATCTATGAGCAATGCAAATGTTGAGATACTATAGTTCTAAATTGAAATGTGTGGTAGTGGTGTGATACAGGTGGGAAAGAGCAGATGAAAATGACTAAGCAGATAGGATAGGCCACAACAGGACAAGAGTGCTTACATGAAAATGAATAATTGTCTGGCAGTGGTATTGTTAGCAATGGATTTTCAGAAGGTAGCAATTGATTTCTATTATATTCTTACTATTGAACATCCAATTTCAGACCATGTTCAAAGGAGCAAATGAAAATAGCAGACCATTATTTTAATATCAGGTCTGCCAGCTATTATTGTGATAATTGAGGTGACCATACAATTTATAATCAAAACTAGGGAACTTTGGAGAGTGAAAAAGTTTACTGTTAAAAATTACACCAAAACAACAGATGTAAACTGGCATGGGCCAGGACAAAATGATACATATGGTTACCATGTGGGCAATTCACATTGCTTCATCTGTAAAATGTGGACTACATACACTTTAAGACAACTGTGTGAGAGTACATAACTTCAGTGAAGGCTCAATTAACATTTTTCAAATTAAAATATTTTTATCATGTTTGCTACAGAAACTGGAAGTTCATTGAAGCCAGGAAATGCACCTGTTATTATTTTTTTGTAGAACTATAGTAATTAGTACAGAACTGTGCATTCAGTAGAAATCCAATATGCATAATTTTTATTCTGTCTTTGTAACTTCATTTGGAGCAAAGAATTTACTCTATGCTTCAATTATTTTAAAGACAAAACTCATCCTTAATATACATAAGGAAATAGGGGTGTGAAAATTTTACAAATTAGCAAGTAAATTGTGTTATGAAAACGAGGTTCTGAAAATAAAATTCAGGTTTGTTAGTGCCTCAAGATCTGGAGTTTAGCCATTTCTTTTTCATTCGATCTTGAGAAGGTTTGTTCTGCCCTGTGGGTACTAAAACTGATTGGTCCCAGACAGATGAAAGTCCTTTGGGCATGACTTCGATTTTGTCAGTCCCTAGTACTACTTAACCCAAATGCAAGGAGACAAGGGTAGGCTTATTTAAAGCTTCTCTTTGAATAATATAGAAATTTGGTGCAAGAAGACTTAGGGTTAATACTTGGCACTGATTTTGTCTGGATACTAGGTATTTCAGTTACCCAGGAGACTTAATTTTTTTGAGTCAGAGAAGAGTAGGCATACTTTTGTCATCCCTTTGGTAAACTTGTAAGAATTAATTTAATGCTTTAATTATTTTACTATCCTCAGCAACTGTTTCTCATTATCTTCTAAGATGGTCTTTCTCCATCTATGGCTAATCTCTTATCTGAGACTGCTTCAAAAGTGACTTGATGGCTTACAGCACTTGTTACACTAACCTCAGATTGATTTTGGTTTTCCTCCTCTCCTGTGGTTCTTGTTTTGCTTCTTTAAAATTCTCCTATTACTTTTTTGATAATAAATGTCAGATTTTCAAATGTTTTGGCTGTTTTTATTAAATCAAAATATCCTGTGATCCTTATACAATTATAGACATTAAAAACAGAATTGAAAGGGACCCTAAAGACCACATAATCCAAATCCCTTCTCCAAAAATTTGAATCTTCTCTGTGATATTCCTGATATATCTTTATACTGAATGCTTTCCATTACTTGAGGAGTTTCATCAAGGTCAACTTCTTTATCTATCCCATTCCACCTTTAGGTTGGTAGGATTATAAATAGTTTTTATTTATATTGAATCAAAATCTGTAAATTTATCTATGAATCCTTTTAACCTCTTGGGGCTATACAGAAGAAAATAATAGCAGTCCTTACATATCTACAGAATAATTTATCATACCTTCTCCAAAATCTTCTCTAGGATAAATGTGCTGAAACCCTTTAACATGTCTTTGTACAACATGGATTCATGTTCTTCCTAGGGTGACCAACTTGTCTTACTTTTTTTTCCTGGTTTTCACACTGAAAGCTTCGCATCCTGAGAACTACCTCAATCCCCAACAAACTGGGACAAATGGTCACTTTATTTTTCTTGTTATCTTGACCACTCTGAGCATAACCCAGTGTATTGCTACTCTTTAATAATGCAATGACCAGAAACAGACACAATGTATCTCAGCATAAAGCAAAAAAAAGAAAATGGAAGGGAAAAGTAATTTCATTGTAATTATCTTTGTAATGTGAAGAAAAAACATAACATAATTTTTAAAATGTACTTCTTTTTTTGTTTAATTGAAGATATTCTATAGAGCTAGCAATTATTTAGATTGCCGCCATGTGGCTTATTACACAACCTTCTTGGGAAGCTTGGCTGGAGAGCCCAGCCAGGCATATTGAGATGGAGTAAAGAAGAGAGGGTGACTCTGTGTCCTCAGATAGAATATGCCCTGCTGTTAACATAATGTTTTCATTTTAACCTATTTGAGAGACCAAGAAAGCAACAACTGAACCACCGGTAACTGAATCACCCTAGGATGATATTTTTAATGAGGAAATCTCATCTTCACCTGCCAGGAAGGGTCAACCTCTGACAAAGCCCCTGAAAAGCCCTCTCAGAGTTCCTAATCCACCAGTTGCAAGATTATGAGGTCATGGTATGTAAAAATTAAGCACTCATTCTTTGCCTCAATTCCATTTATAGTCCTTGCTGCAGCTTAGGTAAAGAGAATCAGCCCCGTACAGGGCTTCTTTCATTAACTCAAGCCTGTGCATCATACACACTTGCCAGAAATAGTTGAATTTTTTTTTCAGATATTGCATTTCATCAACTCTAGAACAAAGTGTTATTTTTAGTATATTTAAAGAAGAAGAAAAAATGCCAATTAAATTAGAACATGCTATGGAACCTAATTTCAAAGATGTAATAATGTGAAAACATTGACATCTTGGAAACTATGAACAATCACATCATTACATTTTTGAAGAGGTAGTTTAGGATCACTTATATGCATCAGCTCTTTCATGTACAGGTACTCTGTAAGAGAAAAAGAATGTAGTAAATCATTTAAATTTTTCCAATATTTTGCTTAAAATGCATACTCTGTGTTTAAGCTATAATGACACACTAGTGTGGGACCTTTTAGATATCATTTCAACAAATTACTATGAGTATACAGTTCCTACATAAAGCTATGCAATCTATCAGATTTTTAATATCTATTGTGTAGTATGCTCACACACTCATCTAGAAGAATAAGGGGACATCAGAAACATGGCAGAGTGACAGATGTCCCCAGATGTCTCCCCTTGAAACAACAATAAGCTGAACACCTAAAACTAAACAAAAAACAGCCAAACTACCCACAGCATGTCTGAGTGTTGGATCTGCGCATAGGATAGATATACCACAGGTCAGAATCGCGGGTGTTGGGCAGTAAACTGGGAGAAACACAGAAGCTGTCTCTCCCATCTGGAGCTCCCTATAGGAGAAGGGGAGAGGAGAAAGATACAGCAAGTTCCTTGAACAGCCCTGCCTGGGAGAACTGTGAGCTCCACGCAGCCAGTGGCAGTTCCCAGTCATCAGGGAAGAAAGCAGATAAGCAGGGACTGCAGAGAAGTGGGGATGGCAAAGAAACAACAGTTGATCTTTACCAGCTGCAGTAGCAGAAAGGCTGAGCTGCAGCCCCCATCCTTCAGCACAGAGGGTCCCTCCCACCATAAGCTCTGAGACCAAACAACATGGAGCCCCAGGAATCTGAGCAAAAGCTACAAAACTGTCCATAACACTGACAGTACCTGAGGCTGAGAGTAGCAGGCATGTATAAACATCTATTTTACAAATGCATTGTTAAGAATTTATACAAAGCAAGGATTCAAGAGGCTTAGACGTCACCTACTGGAAACTAAAAGAAAAATGACTTCCTTGAAACAGACTAGAGATAACTTTATATAATAAATCTTCTTCCTAGAAAAAAAAAAAAAAAAAAAAAAACAGAATACATTTCCATTAATGCCCAGGCAGAGAAATAGTACATTAAACACTACAAACAATCAAGGTGATGAGGCATCTCAGAAAGAAAATTCTCCATAAAATAACCTTACAGACATAGAAATATGCAACCTAAACGACAGAGAATTCAAGATGGTACTCATTTCAGAACTCGATGAGATATGAAATGAGTCAAATCAACATTTCAGGAATTGAAAAAAAAAGAAACTAGATGAGCAGAATGAGTTGCTTAGAAAGGAGTTTGAAACTCTTAAAAAGAAAACAATAGAACTGGAGATAAAAAAGAAAAAACATGGCAAGAGTTAAAAAATGAAATAGCAACCTTGGGAAATAAAGTCAACCAAATGGAGGAAAGGACCAGTAATGTTGAAAATAGAAATCTATAAATAGATCAGAAGGAAGAAGAGAGAAACCAAAGAATGAAAAATAATGAAGAGAAATACAAGCATTAGCTGCTACCATCGGGAGAGGAAACATAAGAATAATAGGCATTATTGAAGGCAAGGAAAAGGAACAGGGACTAGAAAGCATTTCATACAAATAGTTGATGAGAATTTCCTAAATCTATAGAATCAGTTGGAGCTTGGAATTCAAGAAGTCAAGAGAACACCAATTATCTAAACCAAAAAAAGCATTCACCAAGACACATTGTATTAAAATTATCAAAAAGCAAGGACAAAGACAGAATTCTCAGGGCAGCCAGCGAAAAAGAAACAGTAACCTATAAAAGAAAACATAATAGATTATCATCAGATTCTCAACACATACCTTACAAACCAGAAAGGGGTGAAATCAAATATTTAAACTATTAAGTGAAAGGAACTACTAGCCAAGAATAATGTATCTAGCTAAGTTGTTCTTTAGATATGAAGGGAAAATTAAAACCTTTCCAGACATATAAAAATTGAGGGATTTCTCCACTATGAGGCCTGTATTACAAGAAATGCTGAAAGGGGTCAGCTCACCTAATCACCTAAAAGAATGAGATAAAAAAAAAAAAACATAATTAGGAGTAAGGTGACTAGCAGGCTGATAGGCCGATGAGTGCAAACCTTTCTAAGAACAGGGCATTATACGCTTAAACGATAAGAAGAAACTTGCTATAGCAAGATATTAATGAGCATTCAGTACACATAGGGAAAAAATGAGACAACAAGGACTGAAAAGGTGAGGATTCAAAGATCTAAATTTGCAAAAGGGAATTGACATAGACACACACAGAAGAAAATGGATGACTATATTATATATATATATATATATATATATATATATATATAACCATCATTTACAGATTTGTGATGGTAACCACCACAGAAGATTCAAAACTGAAGTATATATCGTGTTTTATATTAAACAAGAAGAACCACAGGAAATACCCATGAAAGCCAACCAAAATAGAGCAAACAGAAACACAAGGACAAGGAAGCAATGGAAACACTGAGTTGAATGAAAACAAAGATAGAATGGCTATAAAAGGACCTCATATTTCAAGAATCACTGTAAATGTAAATGGACTGAATTCACTACTAAAAAGGCACAGACTTGTGTTTTGGAATGAAAAGAAAACCCAATCATATGCTGCCTCCAGGAGACACATCTCAGCTCCAAAGAAAAATGTAGACTCAAAGCGAAAGGGTGGAAAACAATATTTCAAGAAAATAGCAGTCAGAGAAATGCAGGAGTAGTACCACTAATATCAGACAAAACAGACTTCAAAATAAAAAAAAAATGTAAAGAAAAGATACTGAGAGACACTTCAAAATGATAAAGGGAATCATGCGTTAAGAAGACATAAAACTTATTAATAGCTATGTTCCCAATCAGGGACCCGAAATATGTAAAGCAATTACTAACAGAAATAAAGGGAGGAAAAGACCAAAACGCTGTCATAGTAGGGGACCCAAATACCCCACTGTTGAATATGGTCAGATCACCCAAACAGAAAATAAACAAGGAAATAACATCCTTAAATGAGACATTATACCAGCTGGACATAATTGACATTTATAGAGCCATTCATCCCCAAACAGCTGCTTATGCATTCTTCTCTAGTGAACATGGAACATTCTGAAGGATTGATCACATACTGGGACACATAGTCTCAACAGATGTAAGAGGGTGGAAATCACACCAACCATATTCTCTGATCATAAAGCTTTGAAAGTAGAGATCAACTGTAAAAAGAAAGAGGGAATTATCACAAACTTGGAGATTAAAAAACATGCTACCGAATAATAATTGGGTCAGAGAAGAAATAAAAAGAGATCAAGAGATACAGAAAAACAAATGATAATGATAGTACAAAATATAAAAAACTTTTGGGACACGGCAAAAGCTATCATAAGAGGAAAGTTCATATTTTACAGGCCTATCTCCTAAAACAAGAATAAGCTCAAAAAAAACCTAACACTTCTTCTTATAAAACTAAAAATGAAAGAACAAATGGAGCCTAAATTCAGTGGAAGGAAAGAAAATAATCAAAATTAGAGCAGAAATAAATGAAATTGAAAATTAAAAACAATAGAAAAAAATAAATGCAACAAAGAGCTGGTTCTTTGAGAATGTTAATAGAATTGACAATACTGTGGCTAGACTCATTAACAAGAGAGACAGAGAGAAATAGCAAAATAAACAAAATCAACAATGAAAGAAAGAAATGAATGGACAGACACCACAGAAATACAAAGCATCATACAGAATACTATGAAAAATTGAATACCTAGACAAAAATGAGCAGTACTAGAAAAATTAACCTTTTAGACTGAATTAGGAAGGAGTTGGAATAACAAAGGACACCAGTCAGCAGTATGGAAATTGAACAATCATCCAAAAACCTACCAAAAAAGTAAAATTGAGGAACAGATATCTTCACCAGCGAACTCTACCAAACACTCAAAGAAGATTTATATACCTATCCTCCTCAAGTTCTTTCAAAAATCAAGAGGAGGCAATGCTTCCCAATTATTGTATGAGGCCAATTTACCCTCACACCAAAAGCTGGTAAAGATAACACGAAAAAAAACCAAAACCTGCAAACCATATCTCTCATGAACACAGATGAAACATCCTAAATAAGATACTAGTAAACCGAATACAGCAACATATTAAAGGATTTATAGACCATGATTAAGTGGCTTTATCCAGAGGCACAGGGGTTATTCAACATATGCAAATCGATTAATGTGAATATCCACATAAACAAATTAAAAAAATAAGATCATATGATCATATTAATGGATGCCAGAAAAAGCCTTCAACAAGATACAGTATCCATTTATATAAAAACATTTAACAAAATCGGTATAAAGAAGCATCTTAACATAATAAGGCCATATATGACAAACACTCAGCAACATTATACTCATGGTGAAAGCTAAAAACCTAAGATCAGGAAACAAGGCAAGGCTGTTCACTATTGCCATTGTTATTTAATATACTTTGGAGACCTAAAGTTCAATCAGGCAAGAAAGATATAGGCATCCAATAGGAAATAATAGAAGTCAAACTGTCACTATTGAGGATGACATGATTCTCTATATAAAAAACTTAAATTTGCACAAGAACACTACTAGAAACAATAAGCAATACAGTGAATTCTCCAGATACAAAATCAATGTTCAAAAATCATAGCATTCCTATACGCTAATAATAAAATGTCAGAAAAAGAAGTGGAAAAAATATTCCTTTTGCAATTGCAACAAAAAGAATAAAATACCTAGAAATAAATCTAACAAACATGTGAAGGACCTATATTTAAACTATAAGACCTATTAAAGGAAATTGAGAAGATGCAAAGAAATGGAATGAAATTTTGTATTTCTGGGTTGGAAGAAACAACATAGTTAAAATGACCATATTACCTAAAGCTTCAGATTTAATGCAATCCCATCAAAATCACATCAGCATTAAAAAAAAAAATAGAACAAAAAATCATCAGATTGGTATGAAATCACAAAAGACCCAGAATTGCCAAAGCTATCCTGAGAAGAATGAATGAGGCTGGCGTAATCACTCTGCCTCATTTCAAATTATACTACAAAGCAACAGTAATCAAAACAGCATGGTATTGTTGAAAAACAGACACACAAACCAGTAAAACAGAATTGAGAGTCCAGAAGTAAACTCATATTAATATAGGCAAGTAATTTTTGACAAAAAGGCCAAAAAGCATACACTGGAAAAAGGTAAGCCTCTTCAAAAAATGGTGCTGGGAAAACTGGAAAGCCATCTGCAAAAGAATGAAACTGGGCTTTTGTCTACTACTACACACCAAAATTACTTCAAAATGGATGACGTAACTAAATAAGACCCGAAACAATAAAATCCATAGAAAGAAACATAGGAACTAAACTCAAGGTCCTTGGACTTAAAAGGATTTTATGAGTTTGAACTCAAAGGCAGAGAACTGAAAGCAAAAATAAATGAATGGGACTACATCAAACTAAATGTTCTGCTGAGCAAAAAGAAATCATTAACAAAGTAAAGAGACAACCTTCAAATGAGAAACTGTATTTGCAAGCAATGTCTCTAATAAGGGTCTAATATCCCAATATACAAAGAACTCATACAACTCAATAACAACAGAAAAACAAATGATCCAATCAAAAATGGGCAGAAGATCTGAACAGACACTTCTCTGCAGAGGACATACAAATGGCCAACAACACTTGAAAAGATGCTCAACATCACTAGTTATTAGTGAAATGCAAATCAAAACCACAATGAGATACCACTCACACCTGTTAGAATGGCTATAATCAACAGGACAAGCAATATCAAATTTTGAAGAGAATGTGGAGAATAGGAACCCTCATACATTGCTGATGGGACTACAAATTGGTATAGCCACTGTGGAAAACAGTATGGAGATTCCTCAAAAACTAAGCATTAATAACTATATGATCCAGTAATCTCTCTAATAGGTATCTACCCCGAAGTCTTGAAAACTCATATCCATAAAGATATTTGCACACCAATGTTCATAGCAGTATTATTCACAATGGCCAGGACATTCAAGTAACAATGTGCCCTATGATAAGATGATTGGCTAAAGAAGCGGTGGTATATATATACAATGGAATATTATGCATCCATAAAAAGAGATGAAATACTGCCATTTGTGACAACATGGATGGATCTGGAGATAATCATGAAAAGTGAAATAACCAAGACAGAAAAAGTTGAAAATTACATGATATCACTTATATGTAGTGTATAAAAACAACAAATGAAGAGCACAAACAGACTCATGGACTTGTTCAACAGACTTGTGGTTACCAGAGGGTGGAGGCCAGGTTGGAGGATGTACTAAATGGGGTAAAGGGGTCTAATATGTGGTGACAGAAAGAAATCTAACTATGTGAGGTGAACACAGAGTAAATATATATATGTGCCTACTGTTAATGTGTGCAGCTGAAATTATTGGATGTTGTTAAGCAATGTTGCATTAAAAATTAATTAATTAATTAAAAAATAAACTATAACAAAAAGTACAAATGGTAGTTACAAATTGTCATGAGGATGTGAAGTATAGCATATGGAATATAGTCATAACATTGTAATAACTATATAGTGCCAGGTGGGTACTAGACAAATTGGGGGGAGGTTCACTTCATAAATTATATAACGTCCAAGTACTGTGCTTTATACCTGAAGCTACTATAAATAATACTGAATGTCACTCTAATGGAAGAATACAAATGTTAAAATATATAAATATAACTATACATCCAAGAAATAGAGAATTCTTATACCTATGCCCTGATTTACTGAAGGGCGGCCTGTGCCTGGTCGGCATGAACAAGATATAGACACAGCATTCTACGTGAAGTAGTGCACAAGTCCACCCTGGGCAGCAGTTAGAAGGTTAAGAGCCATATGGATTTGTAAAACTACTTTCCACATTTGTGTGGTTTCATCTATTAAAGGGTTATAACCATCTACGGCCATGCTACTGAACAAGCCGGATCCTGTCTGATCTCAGAAGCTAAGCAGGATTGGGCCTGGTTAGTACTTGGGTGGGAGACCACCTAGAAAGCCCAGGTGCTGTAGGCATAAAAAATAAAATAAATAGATAGATAGATAGATAGATAGATAGATGATAGATAGATAGTTAGATAGATAGGGGATTGTAAGCTGACAAGGTCCTTGCAATCTGTGAGGTCAACCAAGGATTGCCTTGCCTAAAAAAAATAATAATAAAAACCAACTAACTAGATAGATAGATAGATAGATAGATAGATAGATAGATAGATAGATAGATAGATAAGTAAGTAAGTAAATACATAAGTAAATAAAATGAAAGGGTTATCGCCTGATGTGTTGCATTCAGTGCCTGTGCAATATGCGGGGCTAAAGCTTCTACTTGTAATTCTACATCTATGGATCCCACCCCTGGAATGAATAACACCAGAGGATAAAATCACCATGCTGCCCGTTTCTGCCAGTGCCAGTGGTGATATACAAGATCCTAGTTATGAGGCAATTGAGCAAAGTGGGTGATACACGTCCAGTTAATATGGATGTCCCCAGATACAACGGCCAGTCCAATCACCAGACAAAGAGGGCCAGCCATAGTTCCTGCATACCCAGAGACACCCTGCAGGTAGCCAGTCAGCTGACTCCGTACAATTATAGCATCTCCCATCCCACCAGACCTTGGGAACACTAACAATAATAATGTTAGCACACATCTCAGGGGTAGGCACCCCACAACACGGTTGGGTACAGAACTCACATGCTCTATGTAGTCGGGGCCTGCTCCCGCAATTCCACATGTCCTTTCACCAGCCACCTCACCCATTGTAAATGGCATAGCCTATGGGGTGGGGGGTTGCGATGGTCACAGCAGAGTAGCGCTTCTGTGGCATGTCGTTGCTGGTCCCATTCAAGTATAGTATTCTAGGTACGTAGCCATGTCCAATTCTTAGCCATGGCTGGAATAATGCACCACGGCAGTCCCTCAGCTGCATCCATTGGCAGTTCAGTACATACACAGCAGAGGGAAACATTGTGGATAGCAGCAAACACATGAGCGCAGAACATGACACGATTCCCTGTTGTCGGCCTGGGCGATAGGATAAAGCAGACAAAGAGACCATTAGGGCAAGTCCATCCTTCAGGAAGGACACAGGCCACTTGTCCATCTTGAGACAAAAGAGTGGCCAGGAGAGGGCAGCTTCTGGCCTGTCATACCAGACAGTCTCTCCAAGGGTGGCAAGCCAGGGAATCTCCACCAGCATTAGAGTGTAGAGAGGAATGGGTCAGAGGCTAAGTACAAAACTCCCTGTAAACAGTGAACCCTCACATTCTTTAGGAATGACACTTACAAGGGTGTGGGGCAAAAACAAATCTAGGGTTCTACTTCAACCCAGTGGGAACGCCCTGTCCCCAGGGCTCCACCAGGGCTATCCATGGCTCTTGCATTACATGTACAGTCCAAGGCCATGCCCAAGTGGCCTGTTTACCTGCTGCCAAAGGTTCTGGAGCCAGCAAGAGTGAAGCTACCTGGGAGCCCGAGGGCAAGAGTTGTTTGGCAGCGGTGCAGGCACACTTTAATAACTTACGGCAAGCCTGCTACAACCCTGTCAATGGGAGAAAAAACCCATTCGCTAGGGCTGCTCATTCAGAAGGCATGTAGCTTGTGGGAGGTTAGCATACCAGTGGCTCCGGCCTCGGCCTGAGGCTTGCAGTTTGTCCTTCAGCAAGCTCTATCATTCCAGCTGCCTGTGAGTGATAAGGAACATGTAATTGCCACCATACATCATTAGTGCAGGTCCAGTCTTGCACCTCCTGCCCTGTAAAATGAGTGCCTCTGTCACTGGTAATTAATAATGGTGGGCTATAAGCGGCTGTGAGGTACTCCAACATGGTCACAGTATGACGTTGATCAGCAGCTGCCACTGGCCAAGCAAACCCTAGGCTGGTGGCCGTGTCACACCCATGAACACATGGCAGTGTCACTGGTCTGTGGGCAGAGGCCCTATGTAGTCCACTTGCCATTCTTGGAGTGGCTTAGCCCCAAGGGGCACCACCCCAGGGGTACTCTGTACCCACTCTCTCTCTGGGTGCTGCTCAGCACACCGGGGGGGGCATTGTGACATGGCAACTTGTGCTTGTGCCTGGGTCAACAATAGCCCCCATCGCTTCACTATTTGTCCCATGGTATGGGCCCCTACATGTCCCAATTTCCTGTGGAGCCAGGGGCCAATGTCCACCATGACCAGAGGTACATGGGCAGAGCAGACTTGTGCCAGTGCATTGGCTGCATCATTGCAGCAGCCTATAATGGCCGATGGCTGGGGACATTGTATATGGTGGTCCCCTGCTGCAGACATTGCTTCCAGAGGTCTTCTCACAATCCCATCGGGGCAGTGCCCTATCATCCACTCCTGGGCAGCCCACCAGGGTAGCTACAGTGTTAGACCTCGCTACACAGCCCAGTTGTCAGTGCAGACATCCACTGGGCCAGTTTCATTCATGAGGACCAACCATGTAGCGTGAAGCTCAGTCCATTGGCTGGATTGCCAGCACTAGTTTCATTACAAATGTTTTTGTGGACAGCTGCAATGTCGGGGGCTGCCCGTGGCACGAGCCATCTGTGTACCAGACATCCTCAGGGATAGGAGCCCAGCACTCTACATAGGGACTCGGCATGTTCCCATCTCAGCAGGCTCTGTCAGCTCTGCTTGAAACTGCACTGGTCCCAATAGGGAGTGCAGTTGACCTGACGGGGGCTTGCAGAGAACCGCACCTGCTGTTCCAGGTAAGTCCCCCATTTCATCAGCGTGGGGTCTGTGTAATTCCTATATGGGGTGCCTTCACCCATGATCACAGCCACCTCTCCACAGGGTATGTAGACTGCACAATTACAGGATTTGGGCCAGGGATGGCCTCACTGGCCAGGAGGCTGCATATATGGCAGCCAGTTGTTTCTCTATCAGAGACTATTGAACTGCTGCTCCTTTCCATAACTGAGACCAGAAGCCTATCAGTACCTCCTGGGATCCGTGATTCTGCCACAAGCTTCATCCAAACCCTGCATCATCCACCTGCACTGTACGCAGGAATGGGAGGGCTGGATCTACAACATGTAGAGTTTGGGCTTGTGCTACAGCTTGCTTAGTAGTCTAAAAGCCTCTTCTACTTAGGGGCCCAATCTCACTGGGCACCCTGTCGCATTAAACAATGCAAAGGCACACCAAGGAGGCCAGATGGGGAATGAATAAGTACTTTCCAGAATCCAGCAGTCCAAATAGGTTTGAGCTGCTTCTCAGGTCAGGGATGTGCCTGTATCTTATCAATCACTGCATCCGGTATCACTTTTGTCTTACCAACCAGACAACTCCCAAATTTTGACATAGAACTCAGATCCCTGGATCTTGTCCTTGTTCACTTCCCAACCCCATTTGGTGAGAGCTTCTCGCAGGCTGGTTGCTGTTGCTTCTAGTTCTGTAAGAGAATCAGAGGTTAGCATTGTATCATCAATGAAATGACACAAGTACACTACAGGTGGTCATTTCCACGTGGCTAAGTCTTGAGCCACAAGACCATGGCACAGGGTAGGGCTGTGCAGATAGCCTGGGGAAGGATGAGGAATGTCCACTGTTGCCCAACTGTTCTTGACTCTCTGGAGATATGGCAATAGAGAAAAGTATTTGCCAAGTCTACCACATAATGGTATCATCCAAGTTCATGTGCAACCAGTCCATTATGTCCTCAACATTCAGTACGGCAGCATGCAGGGGCTACATAATTTTTTCAGCCCAATAGTCAGTCGTCTATGCCGAGCGTCAGGCTTCTTCATGGCCACAAGGAGAGTTATACGGGCTATGAGCAGGACGATAACACAACCTATTCCAGCTCCTTTATAGTATGCCCTATTTCCTCATGGACTCCAAGCAGATGATACTGTTTTGTGTTCATTACCTGAGTGGCCTGAGGCAACACGAGTGTGGCATGGTGTGGATGTCCCCAGATAATAGTTTTCACCATCTAGATGTGAAGTGGAATTCACCACCAGTGGTATCCACAGTCAAGCCTCGCAAAATATCAATTCCCAACATGTACTTCTGTATGAGGGATATATACATGGTATGTCCAAAGAGCAATCTGCCTATACACAGGTCACAGGGACCTACCGCATATGAAATGATTCGACCCCCATAGCCTTCCATTGTTGCATGGGCCCAGGGAACTTGACCAGATTCCCATAAAACAGGGTGCTGTCAGCACTGTGTCCACAAGGCTAACACTCTCTGCACATTGGAGGAACAATGTATAGTCGGGTCCCACGTGGCCTCAGGTCAACCAGCTCCCCTGCCAACTGGTACCCGGGCTGATCCTAGTCAGGGAGATAATCAGCCAGCCACACCTCATGGGCTGTGGCTTTCTGGAAATAGAAGTGAATTGCTGGTCATGATGCAGCTGATTTCACAGTGCCAGCAGCTCTTCATTAGGTTGCTGCTCAATCTTTCTGCAGCACCACTGCTGTAAGGAGATCAAAACCACATATGTCTGTGGCTCACTTTCACAGCTGATTGGCCTGTGTGCTGCTCTGCCCTTGCTTTTCGGTCATGCCTCTGTCCCTGCATTGGCCAGTCGGGGGCTGTGGCAGCAGCCTGGCACGCGCTTGGATGGAATGCTCTGGCAGTTCCCTCCAATCCCCACCCTAGCCATAGCAGATGTCACCTCATGGATCCGCCTATCCACTAAGAAGCCAGCAGTGCTGCCATGGTGCTAAGAGTACCAGCCGGCCAAAGTCAAAATCAAGTCCTTTATATGAGTTGTAAATACCTATTCCTCAGGGCTTGTATAGGCGCAAAACATCATCTACCACATGCCCATTTCCGAATTATCTGGACCAGATCTAAGTATATGGTCATCTGCTTACTGTCTACAGCAGATACCAGAGTCAGCCCACACTGTCTGTGCAGCGGACATTAGCCACTTAATCAGGAGTGATTGCCTGCACTGCATGCAAATTCACCACATTCTGGAGGCGCTGCCTGAGGGACGGTATCCGTTATGAAGGCATCTTTCCAGAGATAATTTAGTCCCTTCAGCCCTATCCCACAGCTGAAGTAGCCCCGGAACTCTTTCCCTGGTTCTCGGCAGTACCTGTTTTGTCAGGTTTCTGATTCCACCAGGGGTGTACTGGATCAGGGTGGTCTGCTTTTTAACTGGGGCCAACGGCTGTTCCCTTCAACCTGCTGTTTTATCACTGGCCCCGCCTGCCATGGTACCACCGGTGGGCTCCCAGACCAGGACGATGCAGCACCCTGCAGGATACATTCCACTGCCTTTAGACACTTTTCCAGCACTTCTTCCTGGCGTTGTAGCTGCTGTGCCTGCTGTGCTTAATCCTGAACCTCCAGGCTGGCCTGCCACAGCACAGCCAGGAACATCCAGTCGTCCGACCCTCTGCCTACCTGTGAGCGGTTGGGACATTCCAATCCAACAACTCTAGGGCTTTCTGGATGTCCTCCAGACACGGCTTCACTGCATCCCAATCTTCTGGGAGTGTCCATTTAGCCAGATACATGACCACGGGATACCACTCAGAGGTGGGAGAACACATATACTCCACCCGGGTTTCCTCCACCCAGGAACCATCCGGAGCACTGGGGGCTGTACTTACCTCATCCCAAGTGTCGGCGCCAAGCTGATTGAGAAGAGAAGGCTCAGATGGTGAGAAGCCCAGTTGAAAGAATGCACAGGGGATTGACATAAGAATGAAACTGCAGGCACCAACTTTATTGTGGGGAGCACACCTCTGCTAGTTCGTCTCCGCCCCTAACCCCACCATGGGACCCTATGGGCTATTTTTATATGTCAGAGAACAATAGTGGCATTCAGCCACACATGTGTGATACAACAAGCTGAGTAATGTTTACATATGTTAAAAGCAGATGCATTTAACATTCTAATATAACATTCTAAATCAGGTCATATTCCTAAACCTGAGCCTGGATCACAGCCAGATGTTGGACTAGTCAGACCTTGGGCCAGTCAGGCCTTGGACAGCAGCCAGACCTTGGATCACAGCCAGACCTTGGACCGGCTAGGCCTGGTGCCCACACCATCACTGTGACCCTGGAATGAGGCCCAAGTGATTGTGGTGCATAATCTTTTTAATATGTTGCTGTATTTAGTTTGTTATTATTTTATTTAGGATTTTGCATCTGTGTCATGAAAGATATTGGTCTGTAGTTTTCCTTTTTTGTGTTATTTTTACCAGGTTATGGTGTCAGGCTAATATTGTCTCATAAAATGAGTTGAGACGTATCATGTCCTCTTAGAATTTTTGAAAGAGTTTAAGGAGAATAAATAATAAATCTTTGAATGTTTGGTGGAATTCACTGGTGAAGCCATCTGGCCCTGGACTTTTACATTTTGGTAGTTTTTGATTGTTTCAATTTCCAACTGCTCTTCGATCTATTTAGATTTTCCAATTCTTCTTGATTGTCTAGGAAGGTTGCATTTTTCTAAGTACTGTTCCATTCCTTCTAAGTTATTAAATTTGGTGTTGTTTTTACTTTTTCATACTATTTTTATGTGATCCTTTGTATTACTGCAGTGTCTATTGTAATTTCCCCATTTTAATCCCTGATTTTGTTTATTTGTATCCTATTCCTTTTTTTCTTTAGTGAATCTAGTCAAGGGTTTGTCAATTTATAAACTTCCTCAAAGAACCAGCTTTTTGTTGCATTTATTCTTTCTAATATTTGTTTTTTTTGATTGTTTTCAATTTTATTTATTTCTGCTCTAATTTTGATTATTTCTTTCCTTCTGTTGACTTTAGGCTTCATTTGTTCTTCCTTTTCTAGTTTTTTTGTTGTTTTTGTTGTTGTTTTTGTTTTTGTTTTTGTTTGTGTGTGTGTGTTGTGTTGGTTTTTTTTTTTTATGATGAAGCATTAGGCTGTTTATTTAGGCTTGTTCTTGGTTTTGGAGATAGGCCTGTAATGATATGAACTTTCCTCTTATGACCACTTTTGCCATGTCCCAAAATTTTGATATGTTGTACTATCCTTATTACTCTTTCCTGTGTATCTCTTGATCTCTCTTTTTTATCTTCCCTGACCAGTTATTCTTCAGTAGCATGGTGTTTAATCTCCATATATTTGCGTTTATTCCCGCTGTCTTTTTTACAGCTGATCTCTATTTTCAAAGCATTGTGATCAGAGAATATGGTTGGTATGATTTCAAACCTCTTATATTTGTTTGAGGCTATCTCTGTGTCTCAGTACGGGGTCAATCCTTGAAAAGAATGTATAATCAGTAGTTTTGGGATAAAAGTCTCTGTAAATGTCAATTATGTCCAGTTGGTCTAATGTGTCATCTAAGGATGCTATTTCCTTATTGATTTTCTGTTTACAGGTTATGTACAAGGATAATCTGACCATATCTGAGAGTGGGGTATTTAGGTCCCCTACTACGATAGTGTTTGGTCTGTTTCTACATTTAGTTCTGTTAATAACTGCTTTACAGATTTTGGGGCTCCCTGATTGGGAGCATAGATATTAATGTTTTATGTCTTCTTAGCACATGATTTAATTTATCATTATGAAGTGTCCCCCAGTATCTTTCTTTATCTTTTTTTTTTATTATTTTGAAGCCTATTTCATCTGATATTAGTACCGCTACTCCCGCTTTTCTCTGAATGCCATGTCCTTTAAATATTTTCCACCCTTTCACTTAGAGTCTATATTTCTCTTGGAGCTAAGATGTGTCTTCTGGAGGCAGCATATGGTTGGATTTTGTTTTTTGATCCAATCTGAAACTCTGTACCTTTTTATTGGTGAGTTCAGTTCATTAATATTTTAGGTGATTATTGAAATGTGAGGTCTTCTTTATTTATTTTATCGTTTGCTTTCTGGTAGCTTGGTGTTTCCATTGCTTCCTTGTCCTTGTGTTTCTGTTTTCTTTATTTTGGTTGGCTTTTGTGGGTGTTTCCTCTGGTTCTTCTTGTTTTATATTATATACTTCAGTTCTGAATATTTGGCATGTGGTTATTATTACAAATATGCAAATGATTATTATATTTATATATACATATATATGTATGTATATATATGTTTATGTGTTTGTGTGTGTATGTGTGTGTGTGTGTGTATATATATATATCACCCATTTTCTTCTGTGTGTGTCTTATCTTCATTTCCCTTTGTGAATCCTTTGAATCCTCCCATTTTCAGTCATTATTGTCTCAATCTTCCCTATGTATGTTGAACATTCATTAGAATCTTGTTATAGCACATCTTTTATTATTGTTTAAGTTTATAACGCCCAGTTCTTAGTAAAGTTTGCACTCATCTGCTCCTGTTTGCCTGATAGTCACCTTATTCCTCATTATGTTTTTTTTTTTTTTTGTTTTATTTTTTATCATTTTGTTTTAGGTGAGCTGACCCCCTTCAGTATTTCCTGTAATGCAGGCCTTGTAGTGGAGAATTTCCTCAATTTTCCATGTCTGGAAAGGTCTTTATTTCTCCTTCATATCTAAAGGAGAGCTTGGCTGGGTACATTATTCTTGGCTGGCTGTTCCTTTCATTTAATAGTTTGAATTATTGACTCCATTCCTTTCTCTCTTGTAAGGTTTGTGCTGAGAAGTATGACGATAATTAATGGGTTTCCTTTATATGTTACCATCTTCTTTTTCCTGGCTTCCCTGAGAATTCTGTCTTTGTCATTGATTTTTTTTATAATTTTAATATATGTCTTGAAGAAGACCTTTTTGGGTTGAGATAATGGGTGTTCTGTTGACTTCTTGAATTCCAGGCTCCAGCTCATTCCTTAATTTTGGAAAGTTTTATCAACTATTTGTCTGAAAATGCTTTCTAGTGTCTGCTCCTTTTCCTCACCTTCAATAATGTCCATTATTCTTATGTTTCCTTTCTTGATGATATTAGCTAGTCCTTGTATTTCTCTTTCATTACTTTTCATTCTTTATTTCTCTCTTCATCTTTCTGATTTATTTCTACATTTCTGTCTTCGATGCCACTAATCCTTTCCTCCATTTGGTCCACTCTATTATCCCAAGCTTGGTATTTCATTTTTCAACTCTTGCAGTGTGCTTTTTATCTTCAGAATTTCTATTTGGTTCTTTTTTGTTGGTTTCAATCTCCTTGCTAAAGAACTCATTCTGCTCATCCAGCTGTTTTTTTTTTTTTTTCAATTCCTGAAATTGTTGATATGAATCATTTTGGAGTGCATTGAGTTTTTTCAGAAGTACCATACTACATTCTCTGTCATTTAAGCTGCATATTTCTATGTCTGTAAGCTTATTTTATGTAGATTTTTCTCATTCTTTCTGAGCTGCCTTGTCACCCTGGTTGTTCATGATGTTTAATGGACTAGTTCTCTGCCCGGAAATCAATTGAAGTGTATTCTCCTTTTTTTTTTTTTCCAGAAAGAATATTTATTATATAAAGTTCCCTCTACCTTGTTTCAAAGAAGGCTTTTTTTTTTCTTATAGTTATTTAGTCACATACACTACCCTCAGTCTTAGTCTCTGTCAGTATTAGCAACAGTTTTCAGTAGCTCAGATTCCTCTGGGGCTCCACAGTGTTCGGTCTCTGATGAATGGTAATTGGTCCTCTCTATTTTGGGGGATGCAGGCTTCAGATCAACCTTGGTTTCACAACTACAGCTGGTAAAAATCAACTGTTTTTTTCTTTGTCATCCCCACTTCTCTTTCACTCCCTCTTCTCATCTTCTGCCCTGATGACTGGGCACTGCCATGGGCTGTGTGGAACTCCCAGCTCTCCCATTCTGGGCTGTACATAAAATGCACTGCTCCTTCTCCCCTTCCCTTCCTCATACAGGGAGCTCCAGGTGCAACAGCAGCTTCTTTATTTCTCCAAGTCCACCATCTGACACCTGATGTTTTGATCTGTAGTAACTTGTATGCATACATCCCACACTCACATGTGCTTGTGTGCAGTTTGGGTTGTCTTTTGTTTAGTTTTAGATATTCAGCTTATCGTTGTTTCAAGGGGAGAGGTCTGGGGATGTTTCTCACTCTGCTATGTTTCTGACATCCTGAATTCTTAAGAATGAATGAGATAATTAAGGGAGAGAGTGAGGAGTGAGAAAGGAAAGAAGCCAAGGAGAGAGCTCTGGATATGAGCAATGGTTAAAGCACGAGTACTTTGTCAGTTAGTCTATGGGCAAACTTCATTTTAACACAGTACTAGGCATTGTGAGAGTGAAAAAAAATAATAAAGTAATAGATATAGCTGTGATCATGAACTGTCTTGATATGCACATCTATGTGAGATACTGTGTCCTACAAGAAAAGATCTGTTGTTACAGAAGCCAAAAGAGTAGCAATATTATAAAGGAGTGATGAACACTGTGCAATGTCAAATGAAGAGATGAGGATAGAAAAGCAGCTATTGAAATAGTCCTTAGGTGTTTGGGTGGAAAGCTTGGTTCTCGTCATTTTAAGAAGGTGTAGGATGTCTTCAGTAATGGAGTAAAGCTGTCACAGGATTGCTTTATTACTTAACAGTTTACCTATAGATTACTTTGAAAAGAGTTGAGAGCTGAGAAGGCAGTGAGAAAATACAGAGTAGTATGAGAAGTGTATAATTCATCTAGACCCTTGTTTGACAAAATCTAGGCATAGTCAACAGTTAAAGGACATTTACAACACAGAGCACTACCACTTTTAGGTAAGTGCAAAAATAATTATAATTTTAAATGATAAAATATATTTTAATATTAATTCTTTGTTTGCAAACTCTCACAGATGCATCTACAGCATGCTCAATGATACCAAGTTTGACCAATAGGTCACCTTTTGTATTGAGTCATCTTTTCTTAGACTTAATTCTGTGAAGTTTGAAAGTTTTAACTTTTTTGTTGCTATTTCTTATGACATGTAATTGTGTGTCATGACTCCATTAAATATGGGTAAATATTTGTATTAAAATTTGACACCCAAATTATTTAAAAAGATATTTTTCATTTAAGAATGTTTTCAGTACTTTATCAGTGAATAAATTGATGAGCATTTCATATGCAAAAGTTGGATGGTTGCATGTTCACACTACCTGATAGATATAAATGGACTGTAAATCTACTCTCTTTTTTTCAATTCTGGGAAATGTGTCTTATTATTCTTTTGCAACTTTTAGATGTGTTTTTTAAATATTCCCCCCAAAATTTAATTCTCTGATGAGTAAATAGTATTACCAAATAAATTATAGATATGTTTTTAAAAATATTCCCCAAAATTAATATTACCAAGTATTTCAAAAGAATCAAACTCTTGGTAATCAAGCTGCTTGCATCACAATTCTGTTATTTAACTTCAATATAAAAATAAGCAAAATATCTTATCCTTGAAATTATAGGATATATATAAGAAATTCATGATAATGGGTCACTGCTGAGATAAGCACATTGTTTAAAATTATATAAACTCATCTCCAACCCACATCATCATTTTAATCTATTTCCTTAGTATCACTTGCAAAAAGTACATGTACCATCATCACATACACAATATTTCTCTCCACATATGGATTTGTTATATTATTAAATATATATGTTACATATATAATTCTTATATATGATTTACATTTATTATTGTATTCTGAGCTATAGTAATTATGTCACTATCTTTACCATTTCCATTTTATGTTTCAACATTCAAGTTTTACACAATTAATCCACTTTTGTTATTTGGGGCTCTTTAAATTAATAAGAATTAAAAAGGAAAATATAATAAAGGTAAATAGTAAGAAATCATCTATATGAATTGAACCATATTAAATAAATGTTAGCAAAAAAAAGTAATTTATATAACAATTGTAACACATATCTAATCTTTAAGAATGTAAGAATTACTAATATCGTCATAGGATTTCTTTGAAAATCACACGTTTTAATTTTACATTTGCAAAATATATGCCTACAAAATGATATATAGTATACTAATTAATTTATTCATTTATATAAATTTGCTGTACTCGAAAGTTTCATGCTATGATAATAAGAAGGCAGCAAAGGCAAGAAAGCACAACAGTGACTGCCCTCAAGGAGCATGCAGTGTTCTGTGTAAGATATATGCTTCCCTATGAAACAAATCACATACAGCAATTGAATCTTTTGTGATCTCTCTTTACCATCTTTGCAACATGGTGGACTTAAATTGGTTGTAAGAGGGATAAACCAAAAACTACAAGCATCAACAAGGTAAAATATAATTCCCCTTTCCCCTTTTTGTACCTTTCTGTGGGGAAAGCAAAGTGTTGTGGTATAGTGGAATGAACATTAATCCAGAAATTAGTCTCTGAATTTTTGGACTGAATTTATCACTTAGAGTTAAAATTCAAGACAAGTCATTTCATATTTTTAGAGATAACTGTCCTTCAATTATTGCAGAAACAAGACCAGTGAGAAAACTAAGCACCACTTGGAGAGTTGGAGAACTCAGGTTTATTATACCAGCGGTCCCAGAAGAGGTAGTGCTCTGAAGATCTGGGTCCTGAGCTCAGGGGTAACCTTACTTTTATAGGGCTTCACAAGCAAAGGCAATACATGTGTTCTTAGCAAGCAAAGGCAATACATCTGTTATCTAGACAGAACAATCAAAGGGAGGGTGAGTCTTTAGTTGATTTTGAGATCCCTCTGCCCTCCGGCCTGTACAGCAAGCATGTATACACAGAACCAGAACAAAGAGCTGATTATAAAGGTAACCATTTGAGTGGAAAATTCTTCACTATGTGAAGTGTGGTACATGTATTTGACCAGATGCACTATCTGTGGCTTAGGCTGTCTATAACTCCATATCCCTATTCCTTGTCTATTTCATATGGAAGTTCATGTGGAACTCTCCATCTATAGTAACTTTTCTTGCAATGAAAATTATTTTTAGAAGAAATAAATTCTCCTGTATCTCTTGGTGTTAACAGAAATTGATTTCCATTCTTTGAATTATGGGGTGTAAAATTGTAACCTTTCTGCCCATTTGTTTCAGGAGTTATTTTTTACACTTCTTTAGGAAGCAACCTCATTACTTCGTTGCCATCTGTGGAACCATTTCTGTTTCCCAGCCTTTCATTTTGTTTGACATTTGTCTGCTTGCTTTTTTTTTATAAGACACATGACAGATGAGACTTGTTTCTTATTTCTGAAATTTGTAATCAAAATACTTTTCCATTCATTCATCAAAGAATTTACCTAGTTTTTAATGGGTCCCTGTTTGAGGCTAGCAACAATGCCAGTGAATTAAAATGAAATGACCAGGAAATGACAGCTAAACAGAAGTTGGCTAATAAATATGCATAATGGGTCAGACCCTAAATCTCCACCTTGCTCTGGGGCATCACCATAGTGACATTGGCTTAACATTTGGCATGCTCTGAGATTTACAAAATTTCTATTTCCAGAAGTGTAACTTGAAAAGGATTTCCCTGGAGTGAGAAATAAAGAAAGAAATGCCCAGGTGCATTCCATCTGTCTGCTCATCAACCTGCAGAACTGGTTGAATTTTGCCTCACCTCACTGACAATTCCTTTCCTGACAAACCCAGAAACAGTGGGGAGGAAAACATAAGGAAAGAATAAGCTATTTCTTAGAAGGAAAACAGAACAGGAGCAAGAGGCAAAGACTTAGTCTTTCTAACTTCTGTCATGTGATTGACAAACAGAAGATTGTAAAGGGAAAAAGCTGTTTATTCTAGTCTATGTTTTACAGAATAATAATTCTTTAGAGACATGGAGCATGTGTAGAAACTGTGAACTATCTGGGGCACCAACATTCTGTAGTTTAGCAAAAACATGAATACACTATTTCAAATTTTATAAAAAATATATGCTTCCTCATAGTGTAATTTTTCAATGTGGCACAGAACATGTTAACTAACAGACCTAAACATCTACTGATCTGTTGCAGAAATTTGGACGCTCAGAGTTGGAATTTGGATGTTCAGACAACTTTGTTAGAGGAAGGAGAGTTTATTAGGCCGGTGGAGCATGTGAGGCAAAGGGCACAAGCTCTTTCCAGTTAGATTTCTTATGGGTTATATATCCCGTAGTGTTCCATGCAAGGCACGCATAATTATTTTGTCTGAGGGTTCTACCTGCACTTCCTGACTCAGGATGGGAGGGGAGTTTCAGGCGGGGCTGCAAAGGGGAAGGAAGTCCTGGACTACCAGTCCTATCTATTTATAGATCATTGGGTGAGGCATGAATTTCCAGAAGGCTGTTTAAAGATCTACAGGGTGTGGTTAATCTACAACTGACTGAGTAGGTCAATTCTGCAAGCTCTTTCCTTTGCATTTTTCAGATGCCTCCTCTCTTAAATAGAGTTGAGTACCTTTAGTCTCTTTGTAAAAAATAAGCCAAAAGTAGATAAACGTAAACTTATGTTCAAATTGATGTTTCAATATTTTACCTTTTTTGAAAATGATCTAGATAGTCAATGAATATCCATCATTTAAATTAAATTTGAAAAATTGTAAGGGTGTAAGTTACAAAAGATATTTGGAAATTATTTTTTAAGTAAACATATTATAAAGCATATTATTATTGAAAAGTTCATTTATAAACTTTTATTCTACTTACATTATTTTAATTCAGTTGTTTTTTAACAGGTTTGCTTGGATTAGTTATAAAAATGTTATGAGACATTAAACAGACAGCCATCATCTTAAACTTGATTTCCTTGCTGACAAATTGTATAACATAGAGGTAATGTGAGCATATATGTCTAGTAAACCTAGGTAGATTAAGTTGTATGTCTATGTTTGCGTTTAATGACAACAAATCTGAACGTATGCTCAATTTTTTTTACTAAACCAACAATACATTTCTTTTCCAAAGATTATCAAAACCATGTGAACTTGAAAAGCATTTAGGTTAGTTCCTACTTTTCTGAGAGAATATTTAATTTAAGCATTTTTTAGTCCTTAAGCCAATTAAATAGAGCTCTTTTACAAATTAATTTTGGCAAGACCATCATGAGGCAGAAAAAATACCACATATGCATAACATATGTACATACGTACATATATACAAATAAATCTATATAGTAACACAAATAGAAACAGTTATAAGTTTCATTTAAAAATTTTAAGCCATGTGTCAAGTATAATAATACAAACTTTACTAATTTATAAGAAAAAAATAGCTGGAATCCAAAATGTGCTCTGCAGATGGAATACTTAAGTTTACCCACTCAGATGGCTAAAGCTATTTACTAATATTTGTGGAAAACATGCTTAAGAATTTTCATTTGCTTAATTTGTTTTCAAATAGCTCCCATTTTCCCCTTGTGATGAGTCATCTACCTGGTTTGCATTTCAAAGAGATGGCTCTTGGGTCCCAGGGAAAACAGAAGAATTTACATCTCAAAGGCACAGAGAAAGGATGCAACTTTTCTCCAAGAAAGGGTTTTGGGGCATATTTGCCTATTATCAGAGATTTAGGATACTAAAATTTATCCCTTATTTTTTTTTTTCTAAAGTGCTGGATAGTTCTGTTTGAAATGTGCTCATTTTTTATATCTGCAAGGATTTTGAGATTAATAGAGATGGTTTGGGGATTTGTAAGGAGGACAGATAGGCTTTGAATTGTTCTAGAACTGCATTTTTGTTCTTGTAGACACTATTTGTAAGGCAAGGACAATTGTTTTTTAGTTCCAAAACATTGGATCTGCAAGTAGAATGATATCAAAGGACTAGCCCACTCATCCAACTATATCGTCTTTGATTTGTTTATTTTTATCAGGAAGATTTCCAACTAAGATAGAAATGAAAAGATCCCTATGTTCTAGCTTTAGAACTGTATGTCTTGAGAATGTTTTTTTTTTTTTCAGTAAATTGTTCCACAAAGGACTAAAAGTATTTCTTTCCATTTGAATACATAGATCTATTTTAGCTTGTAAAAGAATACCTTTATAAAAAAGTCACTCCAGAGTGACATCATCATTTTGGCAGAATAGGAGATCCCAGTACTCATTCTCCCCGCCCCCCCCACACAAAAACAACTAAACAGCTATTTATTGGGTTATGTGGTCAGATAAATGTAGGGTTGAATCTAGCTCTATCATTCACTAACTAAATGACCTTGGGTGAATCACTGATTCATTATAAGTGTCACATTCAATATTTGCAAAACAGACATGATGAAATCTGTCTTCCAAGATCACATCAAATATTAAATGTGATTATGTTCATAATATTCCCAATAAATGCTAGAACACCACAAATAATAAATGGTGATTTAAATTTGTTATTTTTCCCCTAGCCTCTAAGAGTCGACATTCAGAACCATAATCTGTGTTTTTATTATTTCTCCATATCACCTAGCACAGGGTTTAGATATAGTTTGCCAAATGACTGAATCAATCCCTAATTAGTGTCCTCGCACTGTAAATTTTGGTTGAACACTTCTATAATATTTTTGAGGATATTTTAAATACAACATAGCCTCTGGCCCAGAAATATTAATCACAAATTAAGGACTTCATGACTCTAATGTTTACCTTCAGGATTTGCCTCTTTCCAAAAATATCATGGCAAGTATTTCCAGGGAAACTCAAAAAATTCACTTTTGTGTGCTCAAGTTATTTGTGAAAAAAAAAATTGCAAGTGAATGAAGCCTTATCTAAGCGAGGAAAAAACTTCTACTTTCGTTTTTAAATACTAGTCCTTTCCATGTTTCAGCCATAGACACTGAAATAATTTTCCTTACAGAAGGGAAGATATGGAGCATATATATACTCTCAGATACTGTTAGCAAATGGCCAGAGCACGTGCTGTGATTCCCTGGCATGGCATTGCACTTTCTGACCCTACCACACAACAATGCCGTTATTAGTATTCAACCATCAAAGATATTTCTCAGTATCTCTTTATAAAACTCAAGAGCTGCCAAGATTCCTCTTTTAATGCCTCTGATTCATTTTCATTTTTTTTTTCTGATATCTGACCACGTCTGAGCTTTTAAGCCTAGTTGGCACAAAATGAGTATTACCAACTTTACAAATTTATATTCTGGCTTTCTTACTGAGGTCCTTAGGCTGTGAAGCACTCTTTAAAGCATGCATTTGTTGCCGCAGATATAGACACTTGACTTGTTTACAAAAATAAATCTGTAAGCTTGCCAAGGAGCACTGTGAGGCTGTCTCTGAATTTATGAGCACTATCATCATTGTCTTGGAGGGAGAACATCTGCTGTGGTGCCATCACCAATTAGCTCTTCTTTTTCTCCACCTATTTCTCTCCAGGAGACATATATTTTAGTTCCTTGTGAAGTTTCACAGGATTATTTTCTGTGGGAATTATGTGAATTGGAATACTACACAGCCTTTAAAAATGTCTGTGGCTCCTTGGTTACAGAGATGTGTGGTTCTATAACACACTCTATGAAAACAAAAGGATGTGGTTTTAAAAGAAGTTTAACTGAGGATTTTACAAATCACGTGTTAAAATAGTAAACTATAGGACTGATTAGATTATATTTAACTGAATGTTGAAATTCACCATCCCCATCTTTAATCTAGTGAAAAAATTTATTTGAAGGTGGTAATAGATTGAAAGAGAAGTTTACTTTCCCCAAGCAGGCCTTGTTAAGCATTGAGGTATTTTCCTGACATGGAGTCCCTGAGGCCTAATATGGAGATTGCAGATTGGCTATTACATAATCAGACACAACAGCTGGTAACAGATGTATTTTGCTTAGTCCAAACTGTATTGGTCTATGCAATGTTTTAATATTTATTTAGTTATGCATGTTTCAAATCAGGAAATTTCACATAACAATCTACATAAATGACTTTTTTTTAAATAAGAACAATATAAAATCTGATACATTGGGCTTACATTCCTGCATAACAACATTTGGCTGGGACTGAGTAATGGCCCTTAAGAGAGGCATGCACTGTTCATTCTTCCTCCATCTTCATTATTTCTTGAGTCTCTCCAGATATAAACTTAGTGTTGATTTCCATTTGTCATATTAGATTTGGACCTTAAGTGTGCAACCATTGCTATGTCCTTGAGGTTCTCTTTGATGTATTCTGTATCTAAGTTTCAAACAATAAATTTCTACATTGTAGATCTTTGGGTAGGAAATATTTATGGCATCATTATAGCCATCCGTAATTTTTTTATTGCTGCTGTAACAAAGTTGTGCAAACTTAATGGTTTAAAACAATATACATTTACTTTTTCATAGTTCTGGAGGTCAGATATCTTAAATGAATCTTACAGGTAAAACCATGATGGAAACAGAGTTGATTCCTTCCCCAAACCGATTAGTGGCTCATGGGGGTGTAGGGCACCAGAAACTTACAGGGGTACACTGAGTTGTCAAAGCAAGGGCCAGAGGTGAGGCTTTCTCCTGGGCAGAAGTGCTGGCAGTAGCCATTGTTCCTCTGTTGAGCCATAACCATTTCCCAGTGTGTGGACGCAAGCGCTGCCTAGCTAAGACATCATCTAACTGGATAACAGAGGTCACTCCACCCAGAAGATTCCCTGAACTCCGCCTCCCCAACTCACAGTCCTACCAAACCACATCCGGCTGTGTCATTGTGAGTCCTGTGCAACTTGCTGAGTGAACTCCAAGACCCACACTCGTGGCAACTGACCTCGGTTTCTGGTATAGCCTTTTGAGGTAACTGTAAAGCTTAGCATCTGTGGATTGCTTGCTGAATCTTAACAGGTGACCTTGGAGAGACATGGACTGGGGCTAAATTTGGCCTGCTGCTAAATTCCTCTCAGGACTGTGCCACTGGACACCTACTACACAAAGCCACACTAACAAGACCAGGAGACTTAAGAGCTTTGCTTATTACATAGAAACAGACACAGAAAGGTAGCCAAAGTGGAAAGACAAAGAAGCAGAAACCATATGAAAGAACAGAACAGAGATCAAGGAAAAATGGAGTCAAACAATCTAACAGATGCAGAATTCAAAACTGGTTATAAGATGCTCAATGAATGTAGGGGGAGTTTAGATGAACTCAGTGAGAACTTTAACAAAGAGATAAAAACATAAAATGGAAATAAAAATTATAAAAGAAAACCAGTCAGAAATGAAGAATACATTATGTAAGAAGAAGATATATTAGAGAATCAAGTGGAGGAAGAAGGAGAATAGAGGATGGTAAAGCCAAGGTCAACCAATCAGAACAGCAAGAAAAAAAGAAGCCAAGTATACAATAATAATTTAAGGAGTCTTTTGGAGAAAATTAAGTGTAAAATCATCTGCATAATAGGGGTACCTGAAGGAAGAGAGGGAGAACTAGAAGTAGAAAAGCTATTTGAAGAAATAATGATGGAAAACTTCCCTAACCTGGGGAAGGAAATAGACATACAACCACAGGAAGCTCAGAGAGCCCCAAGAAAGAAGAACCCAAAGAACTCCACACCAAATATGACATAATTAAAATGACAAAGATTAAATACAAAGAGAGAATTTTAAAAGCAGCTAGAGAAAATCAGTTTCCTACAAGGGAGCACCCATAAGACTGGCAGCTGATTTCTCGAAAGAAACTTGGCAGGACAGAAGAGCTTGGCACAAAATATTCAACGTGGTGAAAACCCAGGATCTACAACCAAGAATACTTTATCCAGGAAAGCTATCATTTAGAGTCAAAGAACAGATAAAGAACTTCTCAGACAAAAACAAGCTAAAGGTATATATCAACACCAAGCCAGTATTACAGGAAATGTTGGAGAGACTTCTTTAAGACAGAAAACATGTATCAAAGTCATGAATAAAAAATGGGAATAACTCCATATCTATCAACAATTACCTCAAATCTAAAATAATTAAGTGTTCCAACCAAAGAATAGGGTGGCTGAATGGATAGGAAAATAAGACCCTACATATGCTGACTACAAGAGACTCACTTCAGCTTAAAAGATACACACAGACTAAAGGAAAGTTATGGGAAAAAAATATTGCTCTGATGCACCTAGAGGGTATGGAGCTGAATGAATTAAGATAGATAGAGAAAGACAAATATCACATGAATTCACATGTGGAATCTAAAGAACAAAGTAAACAACAACAAAAAAATGGAAGGAAACTCATATATACAGAGAATATTTTGAGGGCTATTAGATCAGAGGTGGAGGATGGTGAAAAGGGCAAAGAGATTAATAAGTACAAATTGATAGTTAAAAACAAACATGGAGATAATAAATGGAGATATAAAGTGTAGCATTAGGAAAATAGTTTAATGTAATAAACATGTAAGTGGAAGAGGGGTACTAGATTTAGTGGGGTGAAAGCTTTATGAGATATATATATGTAGATCCCTAATCACTGTTGTACAATTGAAACTAATAATATTATTGTAGAACATCTATAATCGAAAAAAGTTTCAATGAATTGTATAATGTAAATATGAGCATCTAATTGTCTATTATATTTCACTAAATCCAGAAAAAAAAAAGAAATTGGAAAAGATATAAAGAAATGGAATGATATTTCGTGCTTTTGGATTGAAAAATCAACATAGTTAAAATCACCTTATTACCCAAAGCAATATACAGATTTAATGCAATCCCAGTAAATATCAATGGCATCTTTTAAAGGAATATAATGAGAAATCATCACATTTGTATAACATTTTAAAGGATCCCAAATAGACAAAGCAATCCTGAGAAATGAGAACAAGGATGGTGGTATTACTCTTCTTGACTTCAAATTATATTACATAGCAACAATGTTCAAACAGCATGGCATTGGAAGTAAAACACACAGACCAAGGAACAGAATTGGGGGTTCAGAAAAATTTTCCCATATATATGGGCAAATAATTTTTTAAAATTTTATTTTGATAGAGGAACCAAAACCAAACAATGAAGAAAGAAGCCTCTGGGAAAATTGTAAAGCCAAAAGCAAAGAATGATACTGGGCTGCTATTGTCACCATGCATCAAAAATTAACTCAAAATGGATCAAATATCTAAGTTTAAGACTAGAAACAATAAATTTCAAAAAAGAAAACATAGGTACTAACCTCAATATACCTTGGATTTAGAGAAGCTTTTAGGAATCTGACCTCAAAGGCAAGGGTAGTAGAAGCAAAATAAATGAATGGGACTATATCAAACTCAAAAGCATTTGCACAGCAAAAGAAATCATCAGCAAGATAAAGAAGAACAACTGAATGGGATAAGATATTTGCAAACAATCTTTGATAAGGGCTAATATCCAAATATATAATAACCATACAACTCAACATAAAAAAAATCCAATTAAAAATAGGCAGAGGACTGAAAAGACACTTCTCCAAGAAGACATACACAATGGCCAACACATGAAATGGATGCTCAACTTCACTTGTTATTAGGGAAATGCAAATCAACACCATATTGAGATAATCTCAACCTGTTAGAGTGGGTTATCGTCAACGGACAAGTAATAACGAGTGTTGGGGAGGTTGTGGGGAAAAAAGAATCCTTATACTCTGCTGGTGGGAATGTAAATTTGTACAGCCACGATGGAAAACAATATTGAGGATTCCTCAAAAAATTAAGAATAGAATTACCATATTACCTAGCAATCTCTCTTCTGGGTATTTACCCCCCTGAAATCATTTATCTTCGAAGATATATGAACCCAATGATTATATAGCTTGCATCATTCATGGTGTCAGGACATGGGAACAACCAGTGTCCTTTGATAAATGATTAGATAAAGACAGTGTGCATATATACTACGGAATATTACTCAGCAGTAAGAAAAGGTGAATACTGCCATTTGTGATATAGATGGATTAACCATATTTCTCTGGTTTTCAAATTTACATTTTTTTAGCTTATGGTGTAATGGTAATCTTATCTAGTCTTATTGTGGATTTTATTTTATTTTTTTTACTTATTCTTATCATTCATTCTAAATATTTATTGAGGAGTGATTGAAATGGATGGTGTTTGTCAGGTTTTTTTGTTCATTTAATTGAGCCATATTTATTTTTCTGTATGATATAATTTTTTTATAAAAATTGGTAATTTGACTCTTAATGGATAGCTCTGGAAATCGCATTTTCCCGCCTTTAGGGTTTGCTATTTTGTTTTATTATTTTTTTGACATTGAAAGCAGTAGAGTTCATTTGTTTTGTGGCTTTTTACAAAGTATTTTGCAAAACTATTTATTGTGTGCGATTACTAAAGTAGATCAATGTTTGTCTAATTTTTTGACAAATTTCCTTGAATGGAAGGAGATAAACAGAAAACAACACACCAAATTAAAAGCAGAAGAAGAAGATGAAAACAACAAGAAAAACAACCTCTCTAATCTTTGTAGATTGGCTCTGTGCTCATGCACTCTTTCAGCATTTAGGGAGGGTTTCTCTAGGCCTAGGGATCCTGCCCAAGTGAAAGCTAAGACCATCTCAAGTCTTTACTGAATGCATATATTGTTTAGCGTGTATGTTGGCTTTCTAATTTCTTCCTATACACAGAAGCTTTTGGTTGTTTTGATTTCCCAGAATCTTGCCCAGGTTTTCTTCCATGGTATAAATGTATATATTATGTTTTCACAAATAATCTTTTGTCCCAGGCATCTGGGTTCTATAGTTCACCTTACAAATCTTTCATAAACAGTACCCACTGCTTTTCCTGTTTGAGTTCTTAGGCAAAGCAGAGTCAAGCACCTCACATCAGTCTTTCAGGTATTCCACAGGGAGTTTAGAACAGATGTACACAATAATTTGCAAATAAAGTCTGCTTTGCTCACTTTGGTTCTAGGAAGGGAAGAGAACCAGGCTGCTGGAGCTTCAGGACTAAAATCACTGCCACAGGAAAAGGGTAAGTGAAAATGCCAGAAATTCTTCCCATTTTGGAGATGGCTTTTTCTTAATTTGGCATTTACTTGGTTGCAGTGCATCTCTGTTTTCCAGAACTCTAGTAAAATTTATTCAGACAGTTTCTTCCTCTTCCTCTTCCTCTTCCTCTTCCTCTTCCTCTTCCTCTTCCTCTTCCTCTTTCCTCTTCCTCTTCCTCTTCCTCTTCTCTTCCTCTTTTCTTCTTCTTCTTCTTCTTCTTCTTCTTCTTCTTCTCTTCTTCTTCTTCTTCTTCTTCTTCTTCTTCTTCTTTATAAATATTGCTATTGGGAAATGAGAGCTCGGAGCTTCCTAGTCCCCTGTTTTGCTCCATATGATCCACACTTACTTTGTAAAAGGTGTTGGATATCAGTTTTTGTATCTTTGTGTATTTTGATGACTATCTTGATGAGAACTTAGCAAAAAGCCTACAAAAAATTTATAACCTGTTACCTAGTTAAATTAGACTTTCAAATACCCATTTTTAATATATACAAATAAATTTATCAACTTTCTTGTAACTGGTGGCTTTTCTTAGCTGTCTTGGTTTCAAAAAGAACAAATTTTAATCTTCTCATCCCAGTTGGAAACATCTTGTTAATGTTAACTCTTCCTTTTTTAGCCTTATATGTGATATTTAACTAAAAAAAATGTTAATTTTATATATCAGCTAAAATATTGAATTAAAAAGTCGACACCTCTATCCTGAGTCTTCTATTCCCCATCCCTATCTACCTGAGTCAATACTGTTTAGACCCTGGCATAGAATCTTGTCTTCCTTTCCTAACAATTTATGTCTTTCATATCTTACAAGATCTAGCACCATATCTTTTATTTAGTCATCTTTTCTAGGCTTCTATTGTATCATCAGCGCCTGGAAAACTATGTACACATATTGAATATTCAAACTATTTCTCGATTAGATGCTTCATTGACTGATTACCTTGCCTCTCATAATTTTTATCTTTAAATTTATATCACACTTTAAAAACATAAATTATAATATTAATAGTCTACTGTCTTGTGTTATGACCTTTGGAATGAAAAGAAAAATGGAGAATCTTCTATGTACCCTTATTTTGCAGGTGTTTTATACAAATTAAAAGATATAACATGAACATCCATCTCTATTTTAGAAGTGTAAGAGTCTAGATAACTTGTATAAAGTTATACAGAAAAAAAGCTGGGTTTTGCAGACTGCAAAATTCATCATGTTTCCCATTACACAAGATGACTCAGAATAGGCAGTATCTTAAAAGTTTTTATAACTTTACAACTTTTTCACATCTAACCTTACTTTTCCATTTTGCTACCATTTGCTCCAAATTCACATCATTTCCACCTCTGCAATAGCCTTATGAGGTTTCTATTTCCCACCCACTTCTAGCTTTACACACTCAATTAAACTTATATGTGAAACAAAACATAAGAACAACAACTGAACACCAAGCTCTCAATATTTCATTTTTCTCAAAACTAATCATTTGGCATTGGCCTCGAGATACAGTATACATTCCTTCGCCTTGAATTTAGTGCTCTCTGTGATTTTTAATCTGTCTTCTTTAAAAAATATATTTAAAAAATTTAAATGACAGTTGACATACAAGATTATATTAGTTTCATGTGTACAACAGTGATTAGATATTTATATAACTTATGAAGTGATTACTGATAAATCTAGTACCCATCTGACACCATACATAGTAATTACAGTATGATTGACCCTATTTCTTATGCTGTATTTTACATTCCTATGAATATCTTGCAACTACCAATTAGTACTTCTTGATCCCTTCACCTTTTTCACCCAGCCATCTGACAACTATCAGTTTGCTCTCTGTATCTATGAGTTTGTTTCTGTTTTGTTTATTTATTTATTTTTGTTCTTTATATTCCACATATAAATGCAATTATATGACATTTGCTTTTCTCTGACAGTTTGCTCTGCTATGCACAATACCCTCCATGTCTTCCATATTATTTCAGATAGCAAGGTTTAGTTTGTTTCTATGGCAGACTAATTTTTCATTGTATATATGTCCCATCTCTTCTTTATACATTTCTCCATTGATGGACACCCAGGTTGCCTCCCTATCTTACTGTAAATAATACTGTAATGAACATAGGGATGCATATCTCCCTTCAAAGCAGACTTTTGGGTTTCTTTGGATAATTACGCAGAAATGAAATTACTGGGTTCTTTGTCTCTTACTATAGCCTTTGATTAAAGTCTATTTTGTCTGGTATAAGTATTGATACCTCAGTTTTTGTTTGTTTCCATTTTCATGAAACATCTTTTTACTTCCCTGTGCTTTTGGTCTGCATGTGTCTTTCAATCTGAAGTGAGTCTCTTACAGACAGCATATGTAAAAGTCTTGTTTTCTTACCTCTTTAGCAACATTGTGTCTTTTGATTGGAGGTGGCTGGGAGAGGAAAAGGTGTGGAACAAGGCTGATTACCACCTGTATTGGTCTTGGGGCTGCTTAGCAAAAGGTATGGGGCATGCTGAGACGCCAGATGCTGCTGATTTTAGTTTTGTGAACCTTTGATAAATTGTAATAAATTCTACAGCATGAGCCAAGATAGTTTGTATAGAAAAAATTCTGTTAGTGGTTTGGGTGGTTCCACCAGTTAGGTTGTGGGGATCTCATAGAATCACCAGGGCAGAGGTAATGATGTTAGCCAGGTTGATAGAGTGCTGGAGCCAGCCGGCTAAAGTCGAATAGCACCTAAAAGAGGTGGGTGAAGCCTAAGGAAAAAAAGAAGAAGACAGGAAAGCGCTTCAGGGAGGGCATTTCGTCAATGCTGCAGCCTCTATTTAGCATAGCCCTTATATTTCTTTTTTGAACACAATAGCAAGGCACAGAGTATAATACCATAGGAATGCTGGCATTTACATAAGTTCCTATACATCCTTCCTTCAGGCACAGCAAACATCCTAGCTATTTGTAAAACACTCCACTATCTTAAAAGGATTACTTTAGGAGGCAATCCTCCCCTCCAGGGTCAGTAATGTTTAACTCAAATCCCTGCTTCCTTGAACCATTGTTTAAAACTGTCTCAGCAACTGCTTTATGGCTATAAGCTACATGACTTCTTCAGTGTCTCATAATGGCTCCCGACAATAGAGAATCAAATATGGCAGCTACCTATGTCTGCAGGCTGAGTAGGGAGTGCTCAGAAAAAGGAATAATGAATTTTACCAGAATTTTTTAACCTTTATGAGCATTTATTTGATGCTAAATTTACTCCCAGGCCATAAGGTTTTATTTCTTCAGTTCCTTCTGGATATTTCCCCTCCCCCGCCCCCACCCAGTGCAAACTACCTCTTCTGGTTTAGGAACAATCTTCTCTTTTTCATGCAAGGGAGCTCATGTAGGGGTTCATCCACCCATGAGCTTTGTAAGTTCTGTGCTGCATCTTGGAAGCTTTGTTCATCTGGATGTGCTCACCAACCAAAGACTCTATATCTAAACCCTTGAGTTCAGCATTATTTTCTGCATTTTTAAGCATGTGTAGCAAAAATTCTTCACTCTTTTTGGGACATTGATCCAGCCCCACTGTTTGACCTGGCACACCTACCAACTCCACCACTGTAACAACAGAAAGGGCTTGCATGACTTTTGTTACGTGACATTCCTCAGATATTTAGTTGCTGTTTGGATATGCATACCCTCAGTGGCCAGGGCAGTTTCACAAGTGTTTTTCAAGTGAACTTGAAGATTAGAATCTCCTGAATTTTGCATGATTTTGTGGGTTTTCTGGGGTCAAGTGAATAATGGACTATTTTCAGAGTTCATCTCAGGCCACTTATGTAAAGAGCTCTACCAGAACTTTTATGCCCCTCTAGCCCTTGCTCTGAAAGCCAGAAAATTCAGTTCTTCCCTGTAATGTCCCTGGCCCTTCCTGAGCTGTTGCCCCAGCAATGGAGCTCTGAGTGATTGAGATTGTTGAGTAAGTCCATGTGTGGGCCCCCTGTAAGAGGAATGCCTGGGACTTCAGCAGCCCTTCATGTCACTCAGCCGCAATCTTCCGCTGGTTTTCAGAGCCAGAAAGTTATAGGGATTTCTCATCCCAGCTTTGAAATCCCAGGCTGAGGAGCCTGGCGTGGGATTAGGATCCCTTGTTTTCTCAATGGCAACCTCTGCAACTGAGGTACCTCTCCTGAGTTTTAACTACAACAGGTGGGTATGAGGACCAGCCGTTCCATGTCTCTTCCCCTCCTACTAGTCTCGATGTAATTTCTTCTGTATATCCTTAGTTATAGAACTCCGTTCAGCTAGATTTCAGGCAATTTCAATGATGGTTGTTTGTAATTTAGTTATAATTTGATGGTGGTTATGAGAGGATGTAAACAGTGTTTACCTTTTATAAATCTCATGTCATACAAACAAAATGTTTACTATTATAATACTTCAACTATACCCTATACAATTTTACTATTTTGGGCTTTTAAAAACTTTTCTGTGTTCTCTGGACTACAATACACAGTCTCTTCTCCACATGTTCAGATCCTCAACACTTAATTTTGTACATCAGAAAGAGAATAAAACTATAGTAAAGTTAGAAATAATAAATCCTTTTATCTTACCCGAGAAATGCTATTCTCTGTAACAATTCATCTTCTCAAAATTTCCCCCATGCAATTGGTACAGAGTAGGCATCCAAACAGTTGCTTATTGAGTGAAGGAACAAATGCTTGCATTTAGACCATTGAAAAGTAATTTAGAGTAAAATCACTTTTCTCCTCATTTCCTCATATTATGTTGAAAATGAGAGAATTACTCCTGAATACTGATATAAACATAAAATTACACTCTGACATCTTATGCGGTATAGAGTAGTATTTAAGAACACAGACTTGAAAGTCAGACAACAAAAGTTTAAAACTCTATTATAATGATTACTAACTGTAAGACCCTGGACTTTACCTCTTTTTTATAATTTTAATTTCCTCATCTATAAATAAGTTTAGAGATAGTCCTCATTTCATAGGGTAGTTATGAGGTCTGACAAAAAGTTGAATTATGTCATCTTTATTTCTGAAGTGTGACCTGCTCTAGAACTTTAGACACAAAGAATGTCCAGACTGGAATGAACCTTTAGTGGTATGAAGCTTTTCTTTGGTAAAGCAAACCATGGTAACCTTTCTACCACATCTGGAACTCTCATTTCTCCCCCAGATTGAAGCTAGGTTGCTCTGCTTTGCTGTAATCATCCAATGGACTGAGTCTCAACCAAGGCCGCTATGCACAATTTGTCTTACATTCAACATTTTCTCTCTTTGTATTAGAAATTCCACTAATTAATGAGCACTAATTTAAGTTCATAATTATGATTTGTCCTTTAGTAATACAATGAAAGTTTACATAAGTTTTCAACGAACAGCGAGAAATACATATGTATTTTGGCATATATTGAACTAAGACTCTGCTTAAAATACTATATTTTACTTTTTGAAAAATTTACTTGAGGCTGCATCAGTAGCACTAAAGGTATTTTTACTGTAGAAGGAGCTAATATTATTAAATATATTTTATCTCTTCTGCAATACATACTTTTTCATGCTTTCCTCCATTATACCACTTTTACACCTCCATTAGCACTGTAATTATTCAAAGAATAAAGCAAATGAAGTGGAAGCTAAAGGTAGGATGGTAGAAAGGCCCCTTTATAACAAATTGTTAACACATTTTTCTGATGCCATATTTTTATAATTATATTGGAAGATGAAAGTGGCGTTGGGGGAAGACATGATCATCCAGTCTCGAAATGCTGGAAAAATAAATCCCCCTAGAAGCTTGAATAAAGTAAATTGCAGCCAAAGAAGTCATTTTCAATAATCAGAAGCCAATATAATACACAAAAATGAAAGAAGTTATATTGAAGAATATTCAAAAGGGAAACAGTATTAATTTGTCATTAATTTGTCATGAACCTATTATGAATGAGTACACTTTAATTGGCCATTAAAAGAAGGTAGTCACTTTCACCATATTAACCTTGACATTTACTATGCCCACAAGTGTGCCCTCTTCAAAGAAAAAATTCTGAATTTGATGAAATATACAATTAGCTTAAGGTAAAATTTCTTAAGTTAACCTGTCAAAAACAAAGCATTTACTCATAAATTCTGTGTACCCAATTAACTACTAACTGATTTTAATTCTGCCTCCTAAATTTTTTAAAATCTATTTTGTCCTGTATTCAATCCCAGAGCCACTTCTTTAGACATAGCCAATATTATCTTTTTTTCTGAAGCTTGTCAGTACTCACTCCTGCCCATTAATTTAATATTGCTTTCACTGTCCTTCCCTATGAGATCAAATTCATAAAATCCTCTTTAAGTCCAAAGTCCATGAATTTAGTTCCTATGTTTTCTTCTATGCAATTTATTGTTTCAGGTCTTATATTCAGATCCTTAATCCATTTTGAATTAATATTGGTGTGTGGTGATAGACAACAGTCTAGTGTCATTCTTTTATAGGGGGCTTTCCAGTTTTCCCAGCACCATATATTAAAGAGGCTTTCCTTACTCCACTGTATGTTTTGGAAAGTTCTGTTGAAATTTACTTGCCCATATAAACATGGGTTTACTTCTGGACTCTCAGTTTTGTTCCACTAGTCTGCATATCAGTTTTTCTGTGAATGCCATGCTGTTTGAGTATTGTTGCTTTATATATAATTTGAAGTCAGACGAAGTGATGTTTCCAGCATTCTTCTTTTTTCTAAGTATGGCTTTGGCGATTCAGGGTCTTTTGTGCTTCCATACGAATCTGATGATTTTTTTGTTTTATTTATTTAGAAAAGGCAGATGGGGTTTTGATGATTGCATTAAA